>OU696575.1:9328467-9495967 GCA_916048095.2 Sacculina carcini | reverse complement strand
TTACACAAACATACACACATTCATACAACGATCATGTTGCACGAGCTTCACTGCCCGCAGCCATGTACGTTCACTCGCACACACCAACATACAGACACACTCACACGATGCTAACGCCACGCAGGGCTTGCGTACACTCATGAATCGCGCACGTGCAAACGTCATAGGCGTGCTCACACTACATACACACTGGCGGATGAAGCAGTTTCAATACTGGTATTTCTCTGTTTCCATAGTTTTAAAGATCGTGGGATCCACGATGTATTCTTTTCCCCAACTTTCATATCAGTTTCCCTCATTTAGCACATCCACATCCGTAGCACGTTCATTACCCCCAAAAATGTGTAATTTACCCCAATTGGGGTAATTTACCCCTGTTCCCCGACCACTGGTCTAGATACACAACAATGGCAAGTGGCCTTACACTCTGTTCTTCTGCCCACCAACTGGCTGACCCTCAACAAAGATATAATATTTTCAGAGTACAGTCCGAATGCGGGCGATCTCAATAAATCCTCAACAGTGTACACGGGCAAGTATTAAATATGTGAAGTTTTTTCAAATAAATTGCGAAAAATTACATGCAAATGTTCAAAACTGTTCAAACAAGTAAATATGTATTTACCAAATAGGTTGGGTACAATTGTACTTTTTCTTCGGAATGCTTTGTTTAAAGTAATTACTAGCTCGAAGGATTTAGAATAAGAACCCAATAAATAAATATTAATTGCAGATTTTTCATATATATCAACAGTTTCGATCTTCACCAATAAAGTTTTAGGGGAACAATACTGTTGTAATATACAAATCTGGTGTTAAGCTTTAGTTTGTTTGAGCACACCATAAACATCAACCAAATGGCCATTTATACTCACTTTGGATACTGAACAGCTGCAAACAATTATTTGATATAGCGTAAAGTAAAGCAGAAACGTATAAACTGGTAGTAATATATAATATTAATTCATCATAGAAGAAAATAAGAGCCAGCAAAAATGACACTGATGATACTAAAACAATAAAAACTAGCGTGTATAACACAACAATAAATAACATCTTATATAATCAGTTGCATACTCAGAAATTAATATAAAAACATGTAAACATACTTGCAGAATTTTTCGAAAAAGAGATACGAACCGATGATATTGTTCTATGCTCTATTAAGAAACTATTGACTTGTTTCACTCTACATCCAGCTACCGTTTGTCATATTCAAACTTGCCACAGCGATATCATTTCCACAACGGTAATAGATTCTGTTATACACATATATTAGTTCAGGCTATGATACCGATTATGACAGCGATATTGAGGCTAGGATACCGTTTAGACACATTAGAGTTTAGACAGAAAGTTCAGACATTAGACAGAAAATGAATAGTTTGTTGTTTGAAATTAATACACAAGTATGAAATAGAAACAAATTAAAAAATAAATTATTAGTTTTACCATGACCTATATACAGGTGCAACCAAGTATTTCACAAATATATATATTTTCAGCACAAGTATTAGCACGGTGTATCAATTGGTATAAGACCAAGCCACCGACGAAAAAATAGTCGACCTCAAAGCAGTTATATTATTTTTTCCAAAAACACTAGAAAGCGTCAATCCCATTGTGTCACACTTTTTTCACTATTGAAAGATAACATGTCGATAACGCCTTATCTGTAAACTTTTTCTGACATTTCCAACACGTAGAGTCAAAATATTAGTTCAACTATTAATGTACATTAAAAAAAAAAACACACACACATATATATGACGAACGATGAACACACATCTTTTTACACTAACTTCCAACTGACCATCACGAGGAGACGATCAATGATTCGACTAATTCCTGATGCGTCTCGATGACGCCAGTGCACACCAGTGTAAAAAACTTGTTAAGTTTTACCTTTAGTGACATAATTTATTCAAGCTTCAAATACCGACATGCAAGTCATACCTCTTGTGAATATATCCAGTGGCGGTGTTAGGTAGAGGTCTTTTGGTAAAGTATCGCCCTGGAATCAACTTGGTATAACAATATACTATTGTATGACAGCGAATATTTCCAAGTTGAAATTAATAAGTATTTGAGAAGGGCAGTGATATAAGAACGCCTAGTGTTTTAACCCTATGAACTTACCGACAAAAACCGAGCCTTACGCTTACATAAACAAATCTCACATTTGTATACACTAGACTGTGATTCAGACGTCAAAATCTGGCGTGTGTGACAGTACAGCTCTCTTTGTGCAAGGGTATCCACGATTCTGTTTTGTGTCTATTCTGCTATCGACAATCAACTTTTTAAACTATGATCATACTTGTAGACTGTGAAGGATACCTGCATAAGGATGACCGTAAAGAAATTGGACGAGTAGTGTTTATGATAATTGTCCTACATCCACTCCAAGTGAAAATTCAACACCGAGAGACAAGAACATTCTCTAGTTCTGACGCCGACACTTCACGATTTAAACTTACATCACGTGCTGGCAATATGCACGGCGCAACTACCTGATCCATAGCCGGGCATCCGACAACGTCTACGTCAACCTATTGTGTACAGGTATGAACACTACATGGCACACGTTACTTGATCCAAAGCCTGGCGTCTAACGGTATCTACGCTGTCTCGACAATGTCTTTCGACTTTCCAAATCTACTCAACAACAATCTGATTCATAGTGTCCACACTCAAATATTGAAAACATCTCGTTCGCCTATTTGTCTATGAACATACGCGCGACAAATATATGTGATGGCTACAAACTGTTTTTGTACATTGACATGATTTAGTTCAATTTTATGCAATGAATATATATATATTGCGTATATCATTGTAATAAGCTGAAAGTTTGCATGCAATGGTCAAACTCATAAAGTACTGAATAAAAAAGTGAGCTCATAATACAATATAATAAATTCGTTATACAAATACCACTTTTAAAAGATTTGAATATAATTGAAAATGCAGTTGAAATAAAAAACTAAAATATATACACCAATTTAGAACTTTCACACCTACCTCTAACAACACCATGCATTTGATTTAGCAAACATAACAGCAGTGGTGCCATTCAAAAAGAACAAAATAGATCAGACCAAGAAAAAAACAAAACTACACGTCGACGCAATATGAGACAACCGCAGAGCGCAATAAAATAATTATTAGAATACACACACACACACACACACACAATCAGTACAAAGATAACCAGGTAGAGATATAAAAACTGATTACAGTGCACAAAAATACCTGAGAACAAAAACAAGTAAAATATGAGTGTGCACTTTGAGCGGCTAAATTTTTAGCATAGGGTTTAAGACAATGTGGGATTAAAATATTTAGAGAACAAGTATGTGTACATATATGAAGTGAAAGCGAAGAAAGATGGAAATAGAAGGATATGAGATGGAAGTGAATTATAGAAACGTGGGACAACAAATGACCAGGGATTTTCACACACTTTTCTGAGATATTGCAGATGATGCGAAATACGGACGTAGGGATTGGAGACTTGATATATTAAACGTACGATATATTTAGACTGATATTCACCGGACATACTTCACCTGTACATCAACCGGTATGACACCTCGCGATATCAATGTATCAAATCCACACGTGATGAAAACACTAACCAAAAAGTAATGTGCGAATGTTTATACCGAAAACTATGTTTGAAAATGGATATCGACAGACATTTAGCAACGAAACGTTCTAAATTTCTTCCATATACAAACGTCGATCAATTCCCATGTATAAGCTATGTGATGATGATGGAAATTTGATTACCGGGACATTTTACTATCAAGAACTTCAACGTGTTTGAATACAACATGCATATTGTGCATTGTCTTTGCGACCGATTTAGTCAAGCCGTTTTTTATACATATTTCAAGTATGATTGAAAATTATTATATTCTCGTCTCTGCCAAACATCGACTTGGCGATCCCGATATAATGAGTATCGTGACATAAAATAGAAATAAAGGAAAAAAGTTAGGTTAGGCATAGAATAAAGAATAAATATAATAAGAAAATAAGAATAAGAAATAAAAAAATAAAAGTTGGGTATAGAATAAAGAATAAATATAATAAAAAAGGAAGAATAAGAAATAAAACTAAAAGTTGGGTTGGGTCGGGTTAGGAATAGAATAAAGAAAAAAAAAGTTAGGTTAGGTATAGAATAAAGAATAAATATAATAAGAAAGGAAGAATAAGAAAGAAAACTAAAAGTTGGGCATAGAATAAAGAATAAATATAATAAGAAAGGAAGAATAAGAAATAAAACTAAAAGTTGGGTTGGGTCGGGTTAGGAATAGAATAAAGAAAAAAAAAGTTAGGTTAGGTATAGAATAAAGAATAAATATAATAAGAAAGGAAGAATAAGAAAGAAAAAAAAAAGTTAGGTTGGGCATAGAATAAAGAATAAATATAATAAGAAAGGAAGAATAAGAAAAAAAAAATAAGTTGGGCATAGAATAAAGAATAAATATAATAAGAAAGGAAGAATAAGAAAAAAAAAATAAGTTGGGCATAGAAAAAAGAATAAATATAATAAGAAAGGAAGAATAAGAAATAAAACTAAAAGTTGGGTTGGGTCGGGTTGGGTTAGGTTAGGTTAGGTTAGGTATACACAAAGAAGTTAGGTTAGGTATACACAAAGAAGTTAGGTTAGGTATACACAAAGAAGTTAGGTTAGGTATACACAAAAAAGTTAGGTTAGGTTAAAAAAAAAACAGTTAGGTTAGGTTAGGTTAAAAAAAAAGAAGTTAGGTTAGGTTAAAATACTAAAAAAGTTAGGTTAGGTATACAAAAAAAAAAAAAGTTAGGTTAGGTTAGGTTAGTTTAGGTATACACAAAGAAGTTAGGTTAGGCATAGAATAAAGAATAAATATAATAAGAAAGGAAGAATAAGAAAGAAAAAAAGTTAGGTTGGGCATAGAATAAAGAATAAATATAATAAGAAAGGAAGAATAAGAAAGAAAAAAAGTTAGGTTAGGTTAAAAAAAAGTTAAGTTAGGTTAAAAAACGTTAGGTTAGGTTAAAAAACTAAAAAAAAGTTAGGTTAGGTTAAAAATAAAAGTTAGGTTAGGTTAAAAAACTAAAAAAAGTTAGGTTAGGTTAAAAAACTAAAAAAAGTTAGGTTAGGTCGGGTTGGGTTAGGTATCGAATAAGAAAATAAGTTAGGTTAGGTTAAAAAAAAAAAAATGAAAAAAAAAAAAAATAAAAAAAAAAAAAATAAATAAATAAATAAATAAATAAAAAGAAAAAAAAGAAAAAAAAGTTAGGTTAAGTGTGACGTCAGAGGGGGGTGACGTCAGAGGGGGGTGACGTCAGAGGGGGGAGGGGCAAGGGGGGAGTGTGACAAATGTGCAAAGGGACAAGTGTGACAAAGGGCAAGGGGGGAGTATGACAAATGTGTCATATGTCACAAAGTGGTAAAGCCTTCTACTACACACACACACACACATACACACACACACACACACACACACACACACACACACACAACCATTGTCTGTTTGTACCATATTCTACTTCAATCATGTCCGTCTATGAGCTTGCTCGATGGACATTTCTGCCATTTTATACCTTTATATTCGCATGAAATGATTGTGATGTGAAAAATGTGGCAATAAACTGAACTGTAGGAACGCCTACAAAAGATAATAACACGTAACTGTGTATTGATCGACTGACTGGGAAACGTATGTCGGAAATCACAAATGAAACAACACATATACAAATGAATATAAAATACAATGCTGGCGCGGAGGCAACAGTTCCCTCCCAGGTGCGGAGCACCGACTACTGAAAGCGAACCGGGGCGCGAATTGGCCTGGCGCGCCTGGACCAAACGATTCTGGGAGGCCGGAGTGTGTGTGAAGTGTCAGCAGGAACAGGCGACTCCGTTACCGACGTGGGAACCGCAGCTGCCTCGGCGGCGCCTTGAGAAGTTTGGGCTGAAGGCGGCAGTGGTGAGCTGCAGGTTTGGCTTCTCTCGGAAAATGCCGGCTTCAAACGGTCGATGGCAACTGTGTCCGGGCGTCCGTTGAAGTCCAAAACGAATGCTTTGTCACTGCGCTGAAGCACGGCATACGGTCCGCGGTAAGGGGGAGTCAGTGGTGGACGCACAGCATCCACACGAACAAACACATGTGTCGCCGTCATCAGCGGCTGCGACACAACCGGACGGTCGGCGTCGTAGCGCCGGTGCCAAGCGGTCGGTGTTGGCCGGAGTCTGGACATGGAGGTAGCGAGCTGTCGAGCTGTCTCATTCGCTGGTGACAACTGAGTCTGTGAGAAAAATTGGCCCGGGAGGCGCATTTTTTCGCCAAACACCATCTCCGCTGATGATGAATTGAGGTCCGGCTTGTACGCCGCCCGCATGCCCATCAGAACCAAGGGCAGGGCCGCCATCCAGTTGACATTGCTCTCTAGAGCAGCAGTAAGAGAGGATTTCAGCTGGCGATGAATACGCTCTACTAACCCATTCTGCTGAGGAGAATAGGCGCACGTTGTCTTCAGCTGAGCCCCGAGGATGGACCAAAACTCGGTCCACAGGTCGGACACAAACTGTCGGCCACGGTCGGACGTAATGCACAGGCACATACCGAACCGAGACGTCCAATCAAGTAATGCGCGAGCACAAGACGCAGCAGAAGCCTCTGGCATCGGTATTGCCTCGGGGTAACGCGTGTATCTGTCCACTATTGTGAACAAATAGCGATGACCACTGTCTTCCGGAAGTGGTCCGACGACGTCAACGTGAAGCGCCTCGAAACGTCCTGATGGTGTTGCAGGGCGGCGCAACGACGTATGCTGGTGACGGCCGACCTTGCATCGTTGACAGAGGGTGCAATTCCTCACCCAAGCTGACACTTTCGAGCTTATGCGACTAAACACGACCCTTGATGTGCCTGACGTCAGTCGAGAATTCGCTGAGGTACGCCAGTTGGCGCTGAACGCGAGCTGATCGCTCGGATGAGCTGGTGAATGCATGAATCAGCGGTTTGTGGTCAGTCCACAGTTGTAAATTCGGACGGCCTTCTAAGAGGTGTCTGAATCGTTTCACGGCGCTGAACAAGGCAAACAATTCTTTGTCTCCTGTACACCACTTTAGCTGTGAACCGGTCAGTATGCGCGAGTGATACGCAAGTGGTACCCACTTATGATTCTGCAGCTGCAGGATGACTGCACCTACTGCGCGATCCGATGCGTCAGCTACGACCTTGGTTAGCGCGTCGTGCAGAGGATACGCGAGACGGGATACGGCCGCTAACGCTGACTTGGTGCTCTCAAAAGCTGCTGCTTGCTGGGATCCCCAGACGAACTCGCGTTTGAGCTTTGCTGCTGCATGGAGCGGTTCGAGAGTGGATGCCAGGTTGGGTAGGAACCGATGGAAATGGTTGACCATTCCCAGATAGCGCCTGCACTGCGTGGCGTCGCGAGGGGGCTGCATGGCCAGCAAGTCGGCGACTTTGTCTGGGAGAGGTTCTATGCCGCAGGCTGACACCTCGAGGCCTACGAATCGAACGCTGGATGCACCGAAAACGCACTTCTCTGGCTTCACAGCCAGCCCAGCCAGCAGCAGGCGGCGGAAAAATTCCTGCAGGTCCTCGCGATGGGTCTCAGCGTCTGGCGAGAACACGAGAATATCGTCCAGGTAGCAGTAAACTCGTGGCATGCCTCGAAGTACGGTGTCCATTAGCCTCTGGAAAGTCTGAGCCGCGTTGCAGAGACCAAACGGCATCTTCGTGTAATGGAAATGTCCAAATGGGGTCATGATGGCTGTCTTTTCTTGATCGTCTTCATGCACCGGTACTTGGGCAAATGCACGAGGTAGGTCAATTGTGCTGAAGATTTTGGCTCCAGCCAGTTGGTCGGCAAACGTTTGCATATGTGGTACGGGGTACCTGTCAGGTACAGTTATGGCGTTCAGACGCTCATAACATCCCACCATTCTGAAGGAAGTGCCGCCGTCCTTCTCGACCAAGTGTATAGGGCTTGACCAAGGAGACGACGACGGCACCAGAATACCACGTGCGATCAGCTCGTCGAGTTCACGTTTGGCGGCGGCGAGTTTGGCAGGCATCAGGCGACGAGGACGCGCGAACACTGGGTTGCCGCGTGTGACGATACGATGCGTCACGCCTGGAACAGTAACCACCGGAAAACCAGACGGCGGAACTGCCAGTTTCTCGAACGCGCTAGACTGGCGGATATCGCGGAACAAATCACCATCTTGATTGGAGCGTTGAACGGCACTTATGCACGTGAGATCCGGATGGTCAACATGACGTGATGAATTAGTGGACAAAAATGTCGCACTGTCGACGAGTCGCCGGCCTTGCATGTCAATCATGAGACCATATTCCCTCAAGAAGTCTGCACCGATTATCGGTGTGGGTACAGCCGCGACGATGAATTTGAAAGAATAAACTCTACCCAGGCCCAGATCGACGCTGACTAGGCGACCAACCTCGTATACGGGTATGGAAGAGCCGTTAGCCGCTCGAAGTTTCGGTTGAGGCAGCTCGCTGAGGTGTTTCTGACCGACGGGTAACAATGACACCTCTGAACCACTGTCAACAAGGTATTTGCGGCCAGAGATGTCGGTCACAAATAACAGGTGACACTCACGTTTGAGGCAACCGGACGTGGTCATTACCGCCGGTTGCCTTGCCCGTTTCCCGGTCGTTGGAACTGTGGCAGGTCAACGTGGTACGTGCACGGTCCAGCACAATGCCGCGCGGCGGGACCATATTTGCGGTGGAGGCGACACCAGCGGTCTACGAAACTTGAACCTGCAGTTGCTTGCTGCGAGCTGTTTTGACGGCGATTAACCGCGTCTGTTGGGGCACGTGCGGCCGCATGGCGCGTGACAGCAACAACACATTCGTCGTCGTCACTGATCTCCTGGCTGACCACAAGAGTTGACGCTGGTATCTCATGAGAGCGTGCACGATGGTGTATGTCGATTTGGAGGGCAGCCTCACGAAGAGTTACTGTCTTCAGCAATTCTCTGCACAGAAGCTGCATCTCTGTGGGAAGCCTGAGCAAAAAGACCTCGCGCAAGATCTCGTGATCCATATCATGTGGGTACAGCGCGTGCATGGCGTCATAAAGCTCGGATGGCTTCATGGAGCCCAGCCGCCGAGGAAGGCTCTCCAAACGCTGGAGCCTCTCAGCTGGAGACAGTTGGAGCCTGGTACGCAGTCTGCTTTGAAGTCGATCGTAGCAGTCGGCTGCCAGCGGTGATTGACTCACGAGGTCCTTGACAATGCGAAACTTCGCGGGGCGAAGTTTTGCCAAGACTTTGCGAAATTTGGTCAGCCGTGTCTTCACTCCTCCATCTTCCAACATATTATCACACATCAGTAGCCACGTGTCAACATCAGTGTCATCATACACGGGCAGCTCCACCCGGACTGCTGCTGAAAGAGCGTCTGTTGGCTCAATTGACATTGTGATATTTCGCACAGGCGAATAAATACAGAAAAATATTTTACAACGAACGTTCGGGGTCACCACTTGTAGGAACGCCTACAAAAGATAATAACACGTAACTGTGTATTGATCGACTGACTGGGAAACGTATGTCGGAAACCACAAATGAAACAACACATATACAAATGAATATAAAATACAATGCTGGCGCGGAGGCCACAGAACAAACAAACAAACAAACAAACAAACACACCCACACCCACACACACACACACACATACAGAAAAAGGCACATTGTCTTGGCATAAGCCAAAACTAACAGCATACATTTGGCGTGGACATTGCTGACAATCAAATCGGCCTATATATAAATGAAAATATGTTAATTATTTGGTGTTAATTTATTTGATCGTATTTTCAGTATATGAAAAATGGAAGAATTGAGATTTGACAAAGCCATAAATTAACTTTTTCAATTGAAGTCAAGGATAGAATTTCTGAGCCGGTTTGCATATGCGATCAAAAAAGATCTAAAGTGAAAAAATAGGGAGAATGCTGCCCAATTACAGAATAGACGTACTCGCGCAACCATTTATAACACTAGTTGAAAGGAGTCTTTCGAATTTGCAAGTACAGTAATATATAAAGTTCTTGTTGAAGGAGCAGGGCAAATTGACAATCTGACATGAAATTGACATATACACTCAGGCTGAACGACCTATACTGTATTAATTGCTTCAGACTTTGCTTTAACATCCAAGTTAATAAGAATGACTTCAGATTGTTGTCTGCGCCGAGCGTGTGTGAGTGTGAGTGTGTGAGTGTGTGAGTGTGTGAGTGTGTGAGTGTGTTAGTGTGTGAGTGTGTTAGTGTGTGAGTGTGTGAGTGTGTTAGTGTGTGAGTGTGTGAGTGTGTTAGTGTGTGAGTGTGTTAGTGTGTGAGTGTGTGAGTGTGTGAGTGTGTTAGTGTGTGAGTGTGCTAGTGTGTGAGTGTGTTAGTGTGTTAGTGTGTTAGTGTGTGAGTGCGTGAGTGTGTGAGTGTGTGAGTGTGTGAGTGTGTGAGTGTGTTAGTGTGTGAGTGTGTGAGTGTGTGAGTGTGTGAGTGTGTAAGTGTGTTAGTGTGTTAGTGTGTTAGTGTGTGAGTGCGTGAGTGTGTTAGTGTGTGAGTGAGCTTATTACGTGATCTTGATGCGCCAGTTTTCGCGACTTCCATATGAACTCGCAGACGGCAATTAGGCAGGCAATGGCCATGCCGACAAACAGCACGACAAACACACCTCCGACGTTGTCCAGGCCCAGCTCGTTGGCGGATCCCGAGCCTCGCTTGTCATCGTCCTGTCGAACAAGCAAAGAAGGGATAATTGCTTTTTGTAAGATACTGCTTTTAATCAGTGGCGGCGCCAGGACTCTTCCGATGGGGGCGGGTGCTGAGAGAGGGCTAAGGAAAAAGTTGAGGGAGCTTGGCGAAGCATGAAGAACTACACTCGAACGCTGACTAAATAATATATTAATAAGAGACTGGGGCACACTGATTCAGTCCTCGAACTGTAAGCCTAATTACAGGACTTCATTTACAGTGATAAGAAATTTTATTGTCCATGATTATGATTTTTGGGGGCTTAGGGGGGGCTTGGCATATTTCTGGGGGAGGCTCCAACCCCCCTAACTCCTCCTTGGCGCCGCCACTGTTTTTAATGCAAGAAAAAACAGTTATATCTTTAATTGGAAAGATGTGAAAGAAAGGGATGATTACACAATTATTGATGCCAAACGTTTTCCGTTACTACGCAAATTACACCAAAATTACATTTGAGTAAATGATAGGGAGCAGCAGTCCTAGCATATATTCTATTTTAGACATAAACAGCGTCAGCTGAGAAGAAATGAGCGTGGAATATATTTGACGTGCCAGTCTGTTGCTATGCAAATTAGCATAACTTGAGCGGATGTACAATGAAGATAAACTGGAGATTATGGTCCGATCACAAATGTTGATTTGAGTGTAATGTATATGAAACGTAAATATTGAATAGACAATAGCATAAACGACAATACATAAATAATTGTCCTAAACAAATATTTGTCATAATTTATAAACAACATATATGCCCAAGTTGAATAAATACATGAACTTTTAACAAATAAAATAAATATATGAAACAAGTTAAATAATTATACATTTGATAATAGACATTAATATATTGGCATATTCAACACCTGCGCGAATAAATAGTTGTATAAATTCTGTTGAGAAATTCCCAACTGCCAGTGGTGTATTGGTCCATGTAAACCGCGTATAGTCTGTGTCTTTCTATGCTTTCAATTGAGTTTCATACACATTTCGTATTACGTTCGTTTAGTGCATGTCCTTGAGTGGATCAACCATTTAATAGACGTGCTCTAGCGCTATTTGTGATGGGAATGAGTTTTGTGAGACGCACCGCACACTGTCCTCCTCCCTTCATCTCCTTCCACCACTTCTTCTTGAGCAGATGCAGAGTTTCATTCTCTTGCAGAATCAAAATGGCCGTGCTGATTGTGGACGTGTAGGGCGAGCCTGAAAGAGCACATATTGAAATCTAGACTGAAATGTGATTCATGACCACATTTCAGTGAAGGGTGTCATATGGTCCTAGAGGCCGGTTCACCACTTACATCCAATAATCAAACATATATTGGATTTATTTTATAAACAATAATCAAACATTGATTGTAATGTATTTAATATGTAATAAAGATATGTAATGGTTCGTTACATATGAGCGCAATTCATATAGATGGCTTGGGTCGCGACGCTTGATTTAAGTAAATGCTCCCAGATGCCAGCCAGTGATGAATAATTTCTGGAAAATTGGCTCTTTTCAAAACGGCTTTGACACATCTGTCAAAACACGGCGGGGCAAGTTGTTCCACTTCCAGCACGCACCTGGCGGCAAGGCGATGCCGTAGGACTTGGTGTCCAACAGTCCTCCAACCTGCTGCAGCTCACAGTTCCTCTCGACCACGTACTCCAGCTGGGGAGATTCCATTAGGTAGGCGTACTTGCCCTTGGATTTGATCACGCGTTCGACGCCCTCGCGACCGTTCTTGGTGAACACAGAAGGTCTAGCCGACTGCATGAATGCCCACATGCGCTGGTATGAGGCAATTTTCGAGTCCCTGAATGAGGGAAACGTCACACAAGTGAAAGCTGCGGTGGAATTCATACTAGACAGTAATCAACTTTAAATTTGAAAACTATATGTACAAATTAAACAAGATCAAAGATCAAAATGAAGCATTTAAGATTATTCAACCTAACTGGACACAATTGAAAAACGTTTAACAAGGTTTAACAAGGTTATACAAGATTGAACCAGTTTTAATAAACTAATTAGATGTAACAATATTGAACATATTCAAATGATATTTGACTTGATTGAACAAAATTTAACAGGATTAAACAATATTTAAGAAGATTTCATAGCATAAAAAATACAAAGTAGACAATATTGAGCTTCGATGAAAAATTCACATACAGTACCAATGCAACATATACTCAAATAGTATAAATTTGAAAACTATCATTATACATTGATGTGAATCCATTTTTACGTTTTCTCCGCATGAATAAGCACAGTCACATTCAGGACACCAGTAATCAACCGTCAATCAGTAATCAATCAACAAAATATAATTGACAATAAATAATCACTCAGCGAATTATAATAAATCTCATTGACTATGCAACTATAGAAACACGGAATCATGAACCATAACTTAATAATTAAACGTAGAGACAAGGAAAATATTAAAAAATATAAGAATATAATCAATATGAGTCAGATGATATTTTCGCCTTTACCAAACGTAGTACAAGTCAGTTTAGATCATATGCTTAGCACTAGAAAAGACATACTATGACAGGGTTACATTAGAGTAACCAGATGAATGTATCGTGAAAGGAACCTAGTCTCGCCTTCGTCTGGACACGCCTATGAATCATCTGGGCCAGCGTTCAGTATTCACTGTCTCCGGCGCAACCGAGTGCATCCAGCCATATAATCAGCACTTTGTCAATTTCGTGGATAATTACAGGTTTACAAGCGGTGTTGCTAGAGTGTTGGATAGTGCAAGTACATTTCGCTCATGTATTCTACGGCTCGGAGACCAAGCGGCAAATCTTTCAGCGATTACACTTCAGTATACTTAATGTGCTCAACTGTTTCACTGACGTAGTAATTAATTGTGCGCATTTTCAGCGGTGGAAAAAATTGTCGATTTCAATCTAAAAACTCGCGAATTCCTGCCAGTTAAATAGCAATCGGGCTTTGCCACCTAATAAAGGCAAGTGTCATAATATAGAGTATAATGCCAGTATAATATTGAGTATAACCACTGTTCATTTGGGGAATTCCTTCAAATTTTGATATTGTTAATAAATTTATGCTATCTAGCACTTACTTTGTTCTTGCCCATCTATATTAAATAGTTTTATAATATATTTTATATCATATCTCTCATAAGACATGTGGCCGCCGTCTGTTATTTCTATTTATTTAATAGTTAAATATCATGCAATTGTTATATTGTTTCTGTTTTATTGTTAGACCTTGTGTGCGCCAAATGTGAAGGTGTAAAGACAACAACACATCGTGCTTCTGTAAATACACCAGTTGTTCGTTGCAGCTCGTGTGTGTTAATAATTCGTTACTGTAGGCGTTCCTACAAGTGGTGACCCCGACTCCAATTTTTTTTATATAGATATATCTATCATCTGCATGTAGATATATTTTTTTTTTCATAACAATTTGATTGTTCTGTGTTTTTTCATCGTTTTTGTTTCGTTGACGATGTCTAACACCGGTAGCATACACGCGGTAAGGGTGGAATTACCTGTGTTTGACTGCGAGAATGTGGATGTGTGGCTCGCCATGTGCGACAACCTCATGGCCGACGGTGGTCTTACGTGTCAAACCACCATGTTCCGAAAATTATTGGCCAAATTGCCTCCGTCGCATTTTCGCATGGTGATGGATCTGGCCACTCAGGTGCCCCTCGCCACTGACTGCTACGATCAGCTGAAAGAAAGGCTAAAGCAGCGTCTCCAGCTCACTCCGGCGGAACGCTTACAGCGCCTCTTGAGTCTGCCGCAGCAGCTTGGCTCGAGGAAACCGTCGGAGCTTTTCGGAGACCTCGCGGCTTTGTATCCGAATGATACAGATCACGAAATAATTCGCGAGATGTTTCTCATCCGAGTGCCAAATGATCTCCGGCTTCTTTGTCGCGAGTGGCTGGTCACGATGAGCTTGCGTGAAGCGGCTCTTCGCGCTGACGCCTTTCACCAGCCAGCTGCGTCTTCTGCAGTGTTCACGGCCCAGGTGGTCAGTGAAGCTGCTGCTCCTGCGACTGATGAGCCGGAGAACCATCTTGTTGCCGCTGCCACAGGTCCTCGTCAGCGTCCCAGTCGTCAGAGACAACCGCAAGCAGCCCAGCCATCTGTGAACGACTTCGTTAATCGCTGGTGCCGTCTACACCGTAAATATGGACCCGCTGCGCGTCGTTGCCTGGGATCGTGCACTTTCCACGCAGACGTGCCGGGAAACGACAGCGGCAGCCGGCGGTAATGACGGCCCACGACTGCCGTAAGAAGTGCCGTCTTTTATTCGTTACGGATCTCACAGGCCGTAGATATCTGGTGGACAGCGGGTCGGAGGTGTCGTTACTGCCGGCCCCCTCGGGATGTTCAGCCGCATTGAGTCAGCCGGTACTCCGCGCCGCCAATGGTACCTCCATATCTGTCTACAAGGTAAACCACCGTGTGGATGTAGACTTAGGTCTTGGCCGAGTGTACTCGTTTGGTTTTTTTGTGGCGGCAGTTCCGACTCCAATCCTCGGTGCTGACTTTTTGCGGGAATTCGGCCTCATGGTCGATATGACAAAACATCGGCTGATCGACAGCGCCACCTTTTTGTCAACCAGCAGTTCACCTCAACACACCGACCGGTATCCAGTCATAGTTCATGTCAGCACCGTCCAGCGACGAGAGCAGGACGGCGAAGGGTTTGCTGATGTTCGTCGGTCGAGCGAGTTTTTGAAACTCACAGTTCCGCCAACAGGGTTTCCTGTGGTATCCGTACCCGGTGTGAAACACCGCATCATCACTCGCGGCAACCCGGTGTTTGCTAGACCACGACGTCTCATGCCGGCCAAGCTAGCGGCCGCCAAGCGGGAGCTCGATGAGCTAGTGGAACGTGGCATCCTGGTACCATCATCTTCTTCATGGTCGAGCCCAATCCACCTGGTCCAGAAGGATGGTGGCGCTTCGTTCAGAATGGTTGGGTGTTACGAACGCCTCAACGCCATCACTGTCCCAGACAGATATCCTGTGCCGCACATGCAGACCTTCGCTGATCGTCTCTCAGGTGCCACCATTTTCAGCACAGTCGATCTGCCAAGAGCATTTGCTCAGGTTCCTGTGCATAAAGACGACCAAGATAAGACAGCCATTACCACTCCCTTCGGGCTGTTTCAGTACACCCGCATGCCCTTCGGTCTCTGCAACGCGGCACAGACGTTTCAGAGGTTGATGGACACGGTTCTCAGGGGAATGCCGCGGGTGTACTGTTACCTAGACGACATTCTCATCTACTCGCCCGATGCTGCAACTCACCGCAGGGACTTGCAGGAGCTTTTTCGCCGTCTGAGCAAAGCTGGGTTGGCTGTCAAACCGGAGAAGTGTGTTTTTGGCGTCAGCAAGGTCCGCTTCGTTGGCATGGAGGTGTCCGCCCGTGGCATTGCACCTCTTCCCGACAAAGTGGAGGATTTGCTGTCCATGCCGCCGCCACGAGATCCAGCGGATTGCAGAAAATACCTCGGCATGGTGAACTTCTTTCATCGGTTCATCCCTAATCTGGCGTCGATTCTGCAGCCACTTCATGACACGGCGAACGCGAAGCGCGGGTTTTCCTGGGGTCCGCGCCAAACGGCAGCCTTCGAGAAATCCAAATCTGCGCTGGCCGCCGTATCCCAGCTTGCGTACCCTCGACACGACGCCATCACAAAGGTCGTCGCGGACGCATCGGACCACGCCGTCGGCGCGGTCATTTTGCAGCTGCAGGAAGGCAGATGGGTGCCTCTGGCATACCATTCTCGTGTGTTGGCCGGTGCCCAGCTGAGATGGTGCACAGGAGACAAGGAGCTGTTTGCCATTTTCAGCGTCTTGAAGCGTTTCAGGCATTTGCTTGAAGGTCGTCCAGAACTGCAGCTGTGGACGGATCACAAGCCGTTGACGCACGCGTTCACGAGCATGTCCGAGCGTTCGGCACGTGTACAGCGTCAACTGGCTTTCATCAGTGAATTCTCCACCGACATCAGACACATTAGCGGCCGAGACAACGCGGTGTCTGATTACCTGAGTCGACCACCGGTCTTCGTCACGGAACACCAGGTCTCACAGCTTGATGTCGTCGCTCAGCAAGGTCTGGACATCAGAAAGATCGCCATCGCGCAGCAAGGTGCCGCGGACGTTTCTGAACTCGCCGCCTCCCCGTCGCTTTGTGTTGAACGTCGAGAGGTCGAGGGTGTCCCGGGTGGCCTGCTAGTTGACGTGTCTAATGGTGTTGATCGTCCTCTTGTACCTGAGTCGCTCCAGCACGATATCTTCTGTTCATTTCACAACATGCACCATCCTAGTGCACGAGCAACACGTCGCTTGATTTCCGAGCGCTTTGTTTTCAAACGCATCGGATCAAAGGTTTCAACCTGGGCGAAGAACTGTGTCCCTTGTCAGCAGTGCAAGGTCGGTCGTCATCAGCGCTCGGCTCTGCGTCGTCCTGCCACACCGTCCGGCCGATTTGAGGCCCTGCACGTTGACATCGTCGGTCCGCTTCCTGAAGCAAACGGGTACCATTACCTGTTTACTATCGTCGACAGGTACACACGCTACCCGGATGCTGTGCCAATGACGGACGCATCGGCTGCTTCGTGCGCACGTGCACTGCTGGAATGGACTTCACGTTTCGGCATGTGCTTGTGCATCACATCAGATCGCGGACGACAGTTCGTATCTGATCTGTGGTCAGAGTTCTGGTCCATCCTGGGAGTGGCTCACAAAACAACATGCGCGTATTCTCCTCAGCAGAACGGATTGGTGGAGCGGATACATCGTCAATTGAAGGCGTCTCTCACCGCTGCACTGGAGAGGTCCACAAACTGGCTCATCGCTTTACCTGTTGTGCTGATGGGCATGCGAGCTTCTTACAAACCAGACATCAACTCGTCTTCAGCAGAGCTTGTCTTGGGAGAGAAAATGCGTCTGCCGGGCCAGTTCTTCTCTCAAACGACTCCAGCGCCGGCTTGTGAGACTGCTCGACAACTGGCAACTGCCATCTCCAAGCTGCGACCGACACCAACATCCTGGCATCGGAGTTCTGACGCCGAACGCCCATTT
This sequence comes from Sacculina carcini, assembly GCA_916048095.2. NCBI lineage: Eukaryota > Metazoa > Arthropoda > Thecostraca > Sacculinidae > Sacculina > Sacculina carcini. The sequence goes on along the minus strand of OU696575.1, from coordinate 9,478,081 downwards.
GTCTCGCAGCCGCTGAAAACAGCGACACACGTATTTGTCCGAGTCGATGCTGTACGCCCGCCTCTGACACCACCTTACCGTGGTCCATATGCTGTAATCAAGCGGGGTGACAAAGCTTTTGTCCTGGACATCAACGGAAGAATAGACACCGTCGCCCTTGACCGGCTGAAACCAGCATTCTCGGAGAACAGTGACGCGCCCTCTCCTGCTTCGGCATCGGCTCTTCCGAACGGAACACCAGCAGCCACTTCAACGACTCAGACACCTCCCATTCCAGCTGAACCATCTCTCACACAGTGTCCAGACAGAATTGTGTGGTCACGGCGCGCCCGACTGGTTCGCGTCCCCAGACGCTATCGGTAATCGGTGCCTTGCACCTGAAGGGGGCTGTGGCCGCCGTCTGTTATTTCTATTTATTTAATAGTTAAATATCATGCAATTGTTATATTGTTTCTGTTTTATTGTTAGACCTTGTGTGCGCCAAATGTGAAGGTGTAAAGACAACAACACATCGTGCTTCTGTAAATACACCAGTTGTTCGTTGCAGCTCGTGTGTGTTAATAATTCGTTACTGTAGGCGTTCCTACAGACACTACAACGTCAAAGCTATAATGACAAAGTTGTGTGATTATATATACATTTATTACAACAAAACTAGAGCATTGAGAAAAAAACTAATTCCAGATATGGAATCAGCGTGAAAAATTGAACAATATTCACTGTTTGATATAAATGCCGCAGAAATTTGTTCCCCGTGTTATTTATAGAAAAATAATCATGCATATAATGTTGAAATTTTACATTGATTCCCTAAGAAATGTACTTTTTTTGGGTAAATACTTGAAGTCATTTTTTGCTGGTAATCATATCGCTAGCAAGATGACTATGCAGTGAAATATATAAATATTTATTATACGATAGTGAAGTATGCGATAACCTTACACATTTCTTCAAATGTAATAAAATCGGTATTATTAATATATATCTATTAATATAATTAATCGCATTTTCTCTCTCTTCTGTTACTATAATTCAGAAAAAGTTGGGTATCGTTTGCAGTAGAATTTTGAAAAAAACATGACAAAACAAATTCTTCAATACTGAAATGGCTTGTGAATCCATGTAGTCTTTTACAATTGTGCTGAATTGTCTTGAGCTAGACATGCAGAAGGATTAACTGAATAAAAGCGTGCCGAATATTTATCGTAAATTACCTGAAGAAATTCTTGGTTGAGCCCGACATCAGTGCTCCGTACTTGATTTCCGTCTGTTTGGCCAGATCTTCGGCACTTTCTATTGGAGAAACCATTCGCTCCACAGTGAGGAAGGCTGCCAGATTGGCAGTGTACGACGATATCTGGCAAACAGCAGAAAAATAGCCAAACTCAGTGAAAAATTCTTTAAAATGAACAAAGAAAAACATTTTCATATATTGCTATCATATCATTAACATTTCATACACATAAGCTTGCTGGTTGCAAAAATTCATGCAAACAAACAATGCAGACAGTAATTATTATTTCATCACATTATATGGTTAAAGTGCAAAATTGTGTTAAAAAAAACAAAAAAACATTAAATTATAAAATAATCAAGTAATTATTTAATAATTTTGCCACATATAATGATTATTATGGTTATAGTGCAAAATTGTGTTGAAAAAACAAAAAATATTAAATTATAAACTAATCAAGTAATTATTTAATAATTTTGCCACATATAATGATTATGCTTTATCCCAAAATTAATCCTCTAGCATAAATAGCTTAATCCAATCACTAAACAGCATTGAACATAAAAACTTAATTTTTGTTGTATATTATAAAATTATCAAATAATGTTATGTCTGTAATGAATGTCAATCAATTAATCAATGTATATTCCTCAAAATTTTCAATATATCATATTAACATAATTTTCATTCTATATACGTTAAACCTAGGTATTGAAATTGATAAGAATATAATGCATATATATTTTAGGCACGAAATTCAAAATTTACCGTTTTGCGATAGTTAGCAATATGTGAAGCTATTTGGGTTTGAAATGATATAAAATATTGCGTTCTCCTTTCACTCGACAATATATTCAATTCAACTATGTAACATTATAACTTCAGAATTAACTCGAATATTTATCAATATTATCAAATCAAAGCTAAAATTATAAATTGTATTACGAGAAAAACAAAAAAGGATGACGCAAATTATATTACAGCACTATATACATCATTAATAGCAAACGAAATGGGTGATGCGAGGGTAATTACTATAGATGCGACCTAAAAAAAACCGACGTTTTTTTTTTAAAAAAACCACGTTTTTTGCCCAAAAAACCGCGTCCAAAAAACCACGTTCTTTTTGGGTTTTTTTAAGAGTCATGAAAAGAATTCAAACTATAGAAATGATATATTTGGGATGTTAAATGAATTATTTTTATCAACACATGAGTTATTCATGCTATTACTGACCCTATCGAATTGAATTATAATTAAATATGCACAATATAATTGTAATAATGTGTCTGAAAGCCCTAATATCATTGTTTGCACGGTACTGTGCGGCACTTCTATGTGCAGAACAGTTTTGCATTTAATTATTGAGTTAATCATTGTGTAAGAAAGCAGGGTTTGAGAACCGTTTTTCTGCTAAAATCTGAAACTGTTTTAACAAAACAGCAGGTGGCATAATTTTTATTATTTTTTCAAATTACTTTTTTCCTACCAGAAATGAACTACGTTGATTATAACAAGTTTCATCATTTCATTCAACAGATCAATTATTTGCAAAAATAAAAGTACAAACACTGCAAATAGTTACTACTACAAATACTACAAATATACACACAAACGTAGTGTCCCTCATGAGACTACGAATATAAGCGGGTCGCATTAATCAGAGTGGCAATCCTGACCAGAAAAACGGGCAATATTTTCGTGTAGGAAAAAAACGACTGAGGAAATATATTTAATGTACAAAAAGGTATTTGAACACAAATTACTGCATCAAAGAATCCATCATCCATAAAACCAGTTCTAAAAACAGGTTACAAATAAAAAACCAATTAATTTGGTTAAACTTTTCTTGATATGCCACCATTTTTTTCTAAATCACTACATCTACGAAAACCGTTTGAAAAAAAATATTTGAAAAAAACCATGGTTTAAAAAAACATTTTAAATCAAGATGTTTAACCAGCCGCTTATACCAGCAGGCTACTTGCTATACAAAATGTATTTGAACGTACATCAATCAAATCTATCTTACATAGATACTGCTTTAGAAAACATTGTTTCATTAAAAAACGTTAAATATACGTTTGTCAAAAAACACTTGACCAACCAATTAACTTGTCTTGTTCTGCTGTCAACATTTTCTGAATCTGTACATTAATATAACGAATTTAAAACCAATTTGAAAGAACATCATTGCATTTTTTCATAAAAAAACATGGTTTCTTTTAAAAAACACATGATTACTAAATGAATTTGTTTTGTTCTGCTGACAAACTATTTCAAATATCCACATAATTATAACCATCTTTAAAAACATGGGTTTTCTCAATGAAAAAATCTAAACCACCGGATCCGGATGCACTTTTAAACAGTCTCCTGAGATATTTATTGATAAATATTTTTATTTTTTATACTATTATCAAATTATCTTTGAAATAAGACACGTAAAGATGTACAAAACGTCCATTAAACTCGTTTACATGTACTAAAATCCAACATCCGATGACAATTGGAGCTAATTCTAAAGAAAACAAAAACAAAACCCCTAAAAAACATGTTTTTTTTTGCAAAAAAACGCAAAAAAACGTTTTTTTTGCATCACTAGGAATTATCTATATTGTCTGGGAAATTACCCACATTGTCTCAAACATCACACACATCACATCACACTTTGTAGTTTGCAAGCATCTATGAAATTAATTAGAATATATAGAAGTATAGAAAAACTGCATTTATATAGATTGGTAATGCGAGATAAAGCATCAATAATTTATGTGCTGTATTTACTGGAAGAATATGAATTTATAGAGATTTATCAATGAGTGCTTAAATATTATGCGTGATAAATATTTGAATTATGTCCAGTAGAAATTCACTGGAGTCATTGGAAAACGATTAAATGACCGATGATACTGATTGATTGGCGTACTTTACCGCAAGATCTTAGATTAGGTCCTACTTATGGCTACGCTCTGCTCAAAGCGTCCAGGAAAATATAGGACAAATAAAATTGTGCACATGCTCCAGTGAATTCCAGTGACGCATAATTCGTCTTGCCAAAACTGAGCCAGGTTGCCTTGTGCGAGATAATGTGACAAACTTGATCACCATCATATATAGTGGACGACAGAGAGCTTTATAAGCTCTCAACGCAAACTTGGCAAAGTTAGACAACATAGAACATGCAATTTAATCTTCGAATGAGTATTGATGGCTGGCACACACACACACACATACACACGTACATACAAACACACACACAGGGCTTCTTATGAGGTCTCCGATGTAAAAACTTTGATATAACAAGGAACGTGAAAAATTGATACTCTGTGATGTCAAATTTGTACGACAAGAAAGTTAGTTCCTAAAGCAAACTTCACAGATCAATCAATATTACCACACTATGTCCATCGTATAGAGCAGGAATCTCAAGATACATTTCGGTCAGTTTTGGCGGTAACAGATGCAATAATTTACTAGCGATAAAACGAATGGTAAAACGTTGTATTTAATATATTGAGAAACTATCTTCTGTTAAATAATTCAGACATGAAAATGCTTGCGTAAGTCGGGTGAAAGTCGGTTAAGGTATGGTTAAATTTCTAGAAGTTTGCATCAGTGGAAAACGTCTATTCATCTTTGAAAATCACGTTTTGCCATATTTGCGTCCACGTTGCGTCATTGTTTCAGCTGGCTGCGGTAGTGACAGCCGACTGAAAAGACATTCTTTCTCGCTGTCAAATTAATTTCACACCAACAAAAGCATCTCCTGACGCGCCACCAGATTAAATCACTGGAAAAGCGCGCATGCACCACGGCAACCAAATTACGTCTCTCCCGTGCGTGTGCGCGAATACACTGATATAGTAGAGGTACACACACACACACACGCAAGCACAAACACACAAACACACACACACGCCAATACACACACACATATGCACACACACACACGGACACAAAAACACGCACACAATGTTTGAGAAGAAATGGTGGATGCGTATGAAAGAGACACGAGAGGTTTCGGTGCATGCAAGCAGGCAGTATTCACTCACCATAATTAGTGTGAAAAACCACCATATTCCGGCTACCATTCGCGTCGAGATTGCCCTGTGAAACAGTGATAAAAGCAGCTATGAAATGGCAAAACATTTTACTGGCATTTGAAAATTTGAAGTTGAAAAAATTCACATCAAATATTGTTTATTTGAACGTGAGATAATACTGGTGACTTTTTGTACGATAAATTTCTATTCCAAATACTATAAGCCCAATAGCCGGCGGTGATCTAAGATATATAAACAATTTCAACTACAAATATATCAACAATTGCATGTATAATGGTCCTGACTATACAAAAAATAAGTAAGTTCAATTAGCCAACTTCATTAATTTTATTGTCGCCGGTTAATGGGTTAAACGTATGAATGCAATATCGTAAACAGTGAAAAGATAAATAGAAAAGCGTAATAAAACAAGCGCCTTAAATACAATACGACAAAGTTTAGTAGAATTTTTTTCTGCCATACTCAATAACACTTTCAAGTTAATTAAATATTTACATAACTACAACCATTTATAAAATTAGAAAGAAGTGTAGAAAATGTTGCCGTTGCAAACGTTCATATACCGCTCGTCATATTCGACCTATATGCTATAACTTTTAGAATAACAAGAACAAATATTTGTGCTCATGCAATAATGAGCATATTCTATAGACCAAAAACAACGGTTTTCGTACATGGATAAGGGGTTAAGGGGGATATATATACCTGTTGAAAATTTGTGTAGGGGGAGTGAATATGCAATTATGCCCACCGAGAATTCTGCTAAGTTTAGTTCATTTGGTATATTCCCATAAAAATCAACATAGCAAAAAGTAACGATAAACAACAAGTGTGTGTGTAATTATATGCAATACGCTTTTCACTGAGTTATGTGTGTTGTAATTGACTAGGCATAGAATGGTTGAGGGTCCCATGCAATTGGCCAACTGAGCCAATGCCACCTAGACTACGACTACCTAGACCACCTAGACTCGTATCTAGGTGGCGTTGACTGAGCCATCCTTGAACACTAATGTATGATGGCTGTCATCTCCCCCTGCCTCGACTAGGGCTGGGCAGGAACCGGTTCCGGAACCGGTTCTGACGATTCTGCTACGTGGGTATTGCAACCGGGTCCGAGACTCGGAACCGGTTCTGGAACCGGGTACACACGGATCCGAGTCCACACGGTTCCGATTCTCGGATCCGAGTCCACACGGATCCGAGTCCACACGAATCCGAGTCCACACGGTTCCGATTCTTGGACCCGGGTCCACACGGATCCGAGTCCACACGGTTCCGATTCTGGGACCCGGGTCCACACGGATCCGAATCTACACGGTTCCGATTCTCGGACCCGGGTCCACACGGATCCGAGTCTACACGGTTCCGATTCTCGGACCCGGGTCCACACGGATCCGAGTCCACACGGTTCCGATTCTCGACCCGGGTCCACACGGATCTTAGTATCAGGACTGACAGGAAAATGTATGCGCATTGCGCACACACTACATGAACACTACGGTGCGTTTTAGAATTAACGCTAATATGAAATTGCGGGGAATACAGTTTTTCACGTGTATTTAAAAAATGCGTATTATATTGTCTTCTTTTTTCTGAAATACATGTACATTAATTGCAAGTAAGTCTGTGCGCGCAGAGTCATATTACACGAGGTATAATACTAAATTTAATACATATCATTTATTACGCTTATTTTATTAAATATATTATTAATATATTCTTTTTTGGCTTATGATTACCCGAATTTGATTACATAACCGCATTTTCAGCTAATTTGAGCGAAAAAGTATCGCATGAATGTTGATACAACATTTTTCTAAATCTGCATGAAAACTGTATCCTTTCCATGGTGACTTCAATTACAATTCAACAATCAAACAAACAAACAAACAACAATAATTTTAAAATCAAAGGCAGCCAATTATACGCTACACGATCGCAATTTTACGACAAAATGGATGTTTCAACTTGACTTCCGGAAAAGGTTTTCTCATTGAATCCAATAAAATATACATTTTCGGAATCAGCATGAAAAAATTTATCTACCGCAGCTTGGTACTAGTTAAACTTTTGGAAAAGTAATTAATCCACCCATTCTAATGCACACAAGCATACATGACCAAAGCTGTGATCACGGCACATCGATCACATTTGACGTGTCGCCCACAAAGAATGTGAAAACCCATACAGGTGTGAACCAGGCGAGAAAGATGCCTGCTAAGTTTGTTTGTATCGAACGAAATGTGCGTGAAAATCCTGGAAGGAAGTCAGATTGTGTGGACATTGATGAATCCTGTCATATTTGTGTGGAAACAGTGTTTTCACTCAGAATCTGTTATGACTGAAATCAGCAGGCTGCCTTGGTTGTACGCGGCTAAGGACAAATAATTTGTCAGTTAAACTGCCAGCGCCAACATCTCAACTAGTGTTTGAGCTGTTTAGTTGAATCTAGTGATGTCCACCGTGTACACTTGAGTGGTGAGTAAAAATTGTTTTTGCCTTATTTTTATACATTATCATGCATAATTGATTAATATTAGAAATTGTTTGTACTTATTAAAATGGCAATTTTTTTTATCAATTTCCCTCTTATTTTTTAGTTTCTATTTATTCTTGTAGTGCTCCAACATTAGTAGCGTAGCAGAGGGCCTTAGTGACCTTGAGATTATTACGAAAATGTTCACAATATTCATCATTGAATCTAATAATGATCACTCAATGAGGTCGTTAAGGCGAAAATCACTCTTTTGTTGAACTTGGCGTATATTTTATCATTTAAGCATTTAGTCATACCAATAACTAACATACTTGTTCCCAAATGTAACTTTATTTTAACCCTAGAACGAGCATTATATCGCTAATATGGAATTGTTTTGAAATTGCCAATATGCCTCGATATATAACTATTCAAATTCATATTTTTCATATTTTCGATTTCACGTCTCCCGAGAAGTGAATCCATTATCATGGTGGAGGGACCGAATGTTGTTACTGCCTCGACTACATGAAGTGGGACAAAATATTTGTGCACACCGGCATCTTCCGTTCCATCTGAACGTTTATTTTCAAAAGCCGGTGAATGGATATCACACAGACGGAACAGTCTCAAAGAAGAAAACATAAATATGATTTTCTTTTTGAATAAAAATATTTAATATATACGCGTTTTGTGTATGTGTGTGTGTGAACGTGTGCGTTACGGAATAAGCGAACGTTTTCGGGCAATAGCCGAAATCGAATTATTGTTTGTTTGAGATATTATGTAACAGGTGATACGCAAACATTGTTTATATTGGAAATTACATTGACTATTTAGCACATTTTTGCAGCATTAGCCATATTACTGTGTCAGCATTGTATGCATTTTTCTGTTGTTAAATATAGATATGATAATGCCTTGTACATGTCTTCATTGAATATTAAAGCTTTTCTTCAAATTACAGGGCCGTAGTCAAGAGTTATATGCTTCACTCACCCAAAAAAACAAAATGAGGATCCCCCACAAAAATGAAATATATGAAATGTTGAATTTAATTTTGTGAGAATACCAACTATAATGAAACTGATAGAAGTTTGACTTTCAATAAAAAATTTAATTTATATAAACATTTGTTATTTTACCAGTCACACGTTCATCTATGCCAACTCTCTTTTGTGTCTTCTCCCTTTGGGTGATCTCTAGACATTGAGTGGTCCCTACCTATGCGCACAGAAAATATATTTTTTCATCTAAGCGGAACCGGTTCCGGAACCGGTTCCAACGGTTCCACTGCCCTACGGATCCGGAACCGTGAGTATCCGGAACCGGAACCGTGAGGATCCGGAACCGTGAGTATTTCACTGTTCCTGCCCAGCCCTAGCCTCGACACAAATCTACGCCCATGCTTCTGTGCAATGAATACACCATTTTATAACAAGTATGAAACAGGTTAATTATATGAAAATTATTGACATCAAACTTATCTTATAATTTTCTATTTATTGTACCACACTAGTACACTACGCAAATCAGGAATGTATTTTTTCTCTATAAAATTGATGCTTGTACACATTGTAACGTATTTTGATTGGCTTCCAAAATTGTCACCTGAATATGGAAGTGGAAGTATTTAAATTAATTACTCACACCAGTACTAGCAAATTTTTCAAATAGTCTGAGATCAACCTTATATGTCAAATACGTTATCATGGATCAAATGTTTACATCACTCTAAACGAGAGTAGAATGTTCAGCTTTCACCCCTTAGTCAATTTATGCGGTCAAATCTTGCTACTACTCCACCCGTCGGGACCGAGCAAAAGTGACATGCTAGCGAGAATGACATAGTAGCGAAGGTTTATAAACCCGGCCGTATTTTCTCAACGAAAACGCCTTTATTTAAAAAACGGCTTTATTTTCTAAATGTATCCATCATTTTCAGACCAAAGCTCTCAACAATCGTCGGCTGGTGCATCTTTTTTCTGCGGATTTCCAGCATATCGTTTTCTAAACGATCCCACGCTTGCATCACACCAGTTTTCCACTACTCTGCTGCCTGAACTTCCTGACGTGGTCCATGCGCACTGGGCATATTCGAGCAGACTTATTTCCTTCTCGATATTTATATCTTCGACTCCGCTTTCCACCGACTTCTCGGGGTTCAGCATTTCCTTTACAACTTCTTCCAGCATAAAAGATCCACCAGTCGCTAAGTAATCGTCGGCTTCAAGAGAGTCCGAGAGCTCGGTTTCCTCGTTTCCGTGAATATTTTCTTTGAAAGTAGATATTTCCATTTATCGAGCAGCTCAAAATCCTCCGGTTTAATCCGGTTCTCTTCCTCGACAAATTTGGCGTTGGCTAAAAGGTTCATTATCATCGACAAAAATGGCATAGTAGCGAGATTTGACTCTAAATACACAATTGGGATTTGTACTTGATCTAAATTATTTAAAATACCAAGTTTCATAAATAGTCAGGTTTTTCATTATACACATAAACACTATTATTATATTTTACTCTATATTTTAAGTTCAATTGCAAGCATGAACTAATTAACATAATTGGTTGAATGTGATTAGCTATGATAGCATGGTCATATGATTTTTAGATTAAAAAAATGCGGCGTGAAGCTGTTAGCTTGAAATTCGATGTGACCATTGTGAAACTCAATCGAATATATTCCATTTTCATAAAAATTGTTTCTCGTGTAGTTCACTTGAAAGTTAACTGATCCATTTAGAAACTGAAATGATCTAATTCACATTTTAATATTTGAACATCTTATATCATAGGCTCATCATAGAGTATTTTTCTGTGGACCGCTTGTATGCTTTCAAGAATTCCACCGAATTCTACGCCGACAAAATTCGTTAGATCTGATGCAATTTTGGTGCGCGTTATCAAATCAGAATTGTGGCAACATTTGCCGAAGAGCCACTTGATATGCCCTGTGGGCCACCTCGTTGCGATTCCAATCCACGCCATGCTCCGGTCGTGTCCAGAAAATGCAGCTGAGGCAATTGAATAAGATATATCCGCAGAATGGATAGGCGAATACAGACGCGTTGCTGTTGCTTGATTGCGTGCGATGCTGAAATCACAACTTCAAACGTTGCCAATGTGAGCGCTTACCGAGCTCAATTCAATGATGAAATCATTTGTGTCAATATTTGACAATGCGGCCGAGGAATCATATTTGACAAGCTGAATAATTCACCTCTCAGTGGTATTTGTTGTTTCATCAAACCATAAAAGAGGCCTATTCGATAATCATGCAAATCTTTAAAATAACACTTAAACATAGAAGCTTCGCGAAAATAATCACATTATGCATTTAAATATATAAATTTTCATTAATAGATTACGTTTAAAATAATATATTATTGCCAGGGCGTTTATGTATTAGAATGTTTTGTACCTTCTAGCAGTGACGGTAAGGCAGGGTCGGAGGGGATGAAGCCCACGCCCCCCAAAATATTTGCCAAATCTTCTCTGAGACCCCCAAATATATTAATCATGAATATTTCGAGTGTAGTTCCTGACGTTTCGCCCAACATCCGCATATATGTATTTAGCCCCTCCCTCTCATCATCCCACCGGATAATTCCTAGCACCGCCACTGCCTTCAAGCTTCTCTTCTGACGTATTTCTAGTTTAAATCGCTATACTATTTTCAATGCTTAAATCACACATCGATAACTCATTCTCCCTGCTTCAAATTGGTATTGTCATACATTGGCTTTTGAGAATCAAGTAAAGTCTAAATGCTACAAAGTGCATTGGATGATTTTTGACGACTTGATAATAAAGAGATGCAAGTATTAAACACGAAACAGAATTAAATACAGACCTTACCATTGCACTTGAGAAAAAATCACAAACTAATAAAATGTTTAAGAGATACTTTGATCACGTGAGGCAAAATCCCAAAAAAATCACCGATATTTTGCTAGTTTTTATGCACACGCAGAACATAATCATATAATATATTCTAATGATAGCGCCTTATCATTGATATCATAATCACAAGAATGTCGTAATTTATTTGATAAATTATTTTCGTGGGGCATTGCATTTATATGCAGACTTTAGGAGCGTATATCACTCCAATACATTGTGTTCAGCAAAATTTTGTGTTGAATTTTTGAGATGTGAATCTCGATAACCATTACCACCCATTACCAACCAACCAAACGACTTAACGTGGTCTAATGGTTCTTCTGCTTGGTAGCCGAGTGGCTAAATGCTCGCTTTATGTACGAGTGATCTAGGGTTCGATTCTCTGGCGAGGTGAAACGGTTCGGTTCCGTTCTTCAATGTATATACAAATTGCCGCAAGGCGTGTTTCGTGTTTGTTGAGCCGCGCTGTTTTGTGCGATGGTCGGGACTGCGAGATAACTCTTGTGTAGCGGCCGGACCTGCGGTGTGCCAGCCGGGGCTGTGAGGCTTTGCCCCCTCAAAATTACACGCGAACACAGCCTACTCCACTGCTGTGTTCAAACGCGGGAGTATATAAATGGTTAGCGCGATGGACTCCCAACTAGGGCGTTGTTGGATTTGATTGCGGTACCAAATGGTGATTTTTCAGCGAGTAACCGCTGAAACATCGCAAATTTCTGACCGAAGATAAATCTCACTTTGGCGCAATGTCGGAGCCTTGTTGCATCAGCGATCCAATGGTGAACCAGAGTGAGTTGAGCAAGCTGAACTGGTTCTCCAACACGTCAGGCTCTTCTTTGCATGGATGAGGATTGTCCCACTCGTAGGGACTGAATCTGTAGCAGAAACAATCCCATGGATCCTCGCTTTAATCTCATATAAACCTTGACACATGATGTAGCGTGATCTACTAAGATAAGTTTACAAATTTGTCCTACTTTTAAACTGATATTGCAGTTGAATATAAGTCAGTATCTTTCTGCCGTTTGATAATGGATGTCACCTTCTGAATGTTATCGCTAAAACAATACCAATGGATATTGATTGTTGAAATTGATTGATAAAATGTTTATTTAATATTTCCAAACCGTTTTTGCATTCAAGGACCAAATGTTATCTAAATTATATTGGATTCTAGTAGAATTTGAAACAATAAAATTGATTGAGAATTTCCGATTGAAATCCTAATGTTACCGTCAGTGAACTCAAAAGTGAACAAAGCAGAAGTACCATTTAAGTGAATCGTTAAAATGTATAAAGTGCGGTGCTCAACTTCAGCACTCTCACCTGGCGAGAACAAAGAGCAGTACAGACACGCCCAGATATGCCGTCGCCATGTAGATCCACACTTCCAGAGACAACGGAGCCAGGAATGAGAACAGCTGAGGCGTCTCCTTCTGCGGCTTTGTGAAGAGAATGCTAATGCCTGGACGACAGAAGCTTTAAGATTAATCGAACTGAGTGTACAGGCATGAAACACGGAGGCGTAGTTATAATAAGTGCACAAGCCGAGTGGGAAAATGGTGAGAAACATTTAATGTTGTTCTAGCGAACCAATCAGTTATGACAAGACCTTAGGCCGTTCAAATACACAAATGGATACCGATGATTATTTCAAATTTGCCAGAACTCAAAGATGATACGAACCTTATGCAATATAGAACAAATACTTACTGAGTAAATTGCATGTAAATCAATCCAAATGTAACGTTTTAAGACAAATTAAGCACACAAACCATAGATTTTGTTTACGCACAAATATGCATTAGTTTTTATTTGTAGCGAGTTAAATATACATCGCCCAAAGTTGTATAATCAGATTAATTGCTTGCTTAATTGGGATATTTTAGCTCGATCCCAAATGATATTTTGATCATAACAATATATAACTTCGATATTAATATATTCAGATATATTCTACGCCTGAATGTATTGGTTGATTTTATTTATGCTAATGATCCAACATACCATATTTATCATTCATAAAAGTTATTTTAATATACTCAGATATATAAATTGAATGGCTTTTTGCACTTGAATATCTATGAAGGCACTTCAACTAATAATGCGTATATGACAGGAATTTTTTGCTGGGACTCAAATATTGGTGTACTATATTAGGATCATAGTAGGGAAACCCAACTGAGAAGGAAAAACCAAGTGTTGTTTCGTCTATTGGTTCATCAATATTCTCTCGAATTGATTATCCTGTTTCCTGGTTGTTCGATTCATATTTATTATATTGCAACAAACAGAAGAAAAACAACAAAACCAAAATCTTCTGAGGATATTCGTCTTTGACTTTGGGTGAATATATTCTGACTAAGCGATGAAAATGAAGAAAATTTGATCAGTTTTTAGTCCACGATTTTCGCGTGGATTATTTGCAGTAGAATTTTATTGAATTAAACTCACCTAGGTTCATCCACGGCATTGTAAAGTCCAGTACTTGCTCTCTTTCGTAAGTGATGGTCAAATCTGCTATGGCCATATCTGCTTTCTGTATACGCACACACACACACACACATACACATACACATACACATACACATACACATACACATACACATACACATACAAATACACATACACATACACATACACATACACATACACATACACATACACATACACATACACATGCACATACACATACACATACACATACACACACATACACATACACATACACATACACATACACATACACATACACATACACATACACATACACATACACATACACATACACATACACATACACATACACATACACATACACATACACATACACATACACATACACATACACATACACATACACATACACATACACATACACATACACATACACATACACATACACATACACATACACATACACATACACATACACATACACATACACATACACATACACATACACATACACATACACATACACATACACATACACATACACATACACATACACATACACATACACATACACATACACATACACATACACATACACATACACATACACATACACATACACATACACATACACATACACATACACATACACATACACATACACATACACATACACATACACATACACATACACATACACATACACATACGCATGCACTTGGCAGTAGTTGGTGGAAGGGAAGAAGCAGAGGGTCTTTTAGTCGCCTCTTACGACACACATACGACACCTCTTACGACAAGCTACGGCGGCAGTATTCTTATCCCCTGACCGCAGGGAAGGACATCACTGCATTTTATGACGCTCTATGGTTAAAGTTGTAACCGTATACTGTCGTGTGGCGTGTAGTGAAACAACGCCACCTACACTAGTAGAGTGAAAGCGGCAGTGACGTCATATACTTGGTCACAATTGGTTGGCATAGATGCTGACTTGGTATACGCCGACTTTTTGTAAGTCCAATAAACTCACCCCGCTGATTACGACAGTGGCAAATCAGGAACAGTTTGGTCATTGAAATCATGAAATGAATTTTAAAACCGAATATATAAATAATTGTGAACTAAATATATGATATACACATTAATTCACAAATAATACCAATAAATAGTGAACGATTTTTATAATTGAATCACAAAAAAGGCGGTAGATATCTGAAAAACCTACATTAAAATGTCAAATATATTTCAATTCGATATAATTTTTTTGTTCATGTTTATTATTGTGTTTATTGCAGGTGTATTGAAAAAGTTTAAGCCAATATATACTTTGTATACTTTGGTAATTTGGTATACTTTAAAAAAAGTATACAATTTATACCATACAGCTAGTACACACTTGTGTCACATGCCTGTTGCATTTGGGACTCTGCAAGGTCTAACTAACTGAAATAGACATCATTTGTTATCATGTATTTTGACGATGGTCATTTTAGCGTGTTTAGCTGCTGTCGTGGGCAATGCCTAACGAGGACTTTGTCGCTCTGTGTACAACTGAGTGAGGCTTGTTACGCCTCGAATGCCCAGGGTGTGTGTGTGTGTGTGTGGGAACAAAGACATGCTTGTCCACTGTGGTTCTGATGAGATTTGCGGCCTAGACCAGACACAGTGATGAAGCCAATTATCTGGCAGCGCTGTCGTGTCGGCGGCGACAAATTGGCATCACTCGTACATCACGCCAATGAAGTATACTGGCGCCTTGCACGCGGACAATTGTGATTTACTGTTTTGTCGAGTGAGTGCGCAGTTTGATCGGCCGCCGTCCAGGATTTTGTTACGCAAAATTACACATTCAACTTGATCTCACATATGTTTCCCCTCTTTCTTCCAATTATTATAATTGTTACTATTATTTGTAATGAACGAGGTGAAATGGAATGGCACATACGCTATGAATTGCATGGCTGCAATCCTTATACACTTGGCTGATCAAGAGACACATTGACAGCGCAAAAATTCCACTGGGAATGAAATGAGTTGAGATTATATTCTGAACTAAACATAAACACCCATTACACACATTCACATAGAGTTTACTACAAAAAACATTATTTAACAACAAATTAACGACGAAATTAATTGCCCCAAAATTAGCTTAAGAAACTGAATAAAAATGGATATCATATATATAGAGATAAATATCCATAGGAAATAATGTAATTTATAAAAATATACTTATAAGAGTAATTTATGTTATATTACTGTCAAATAATGAATAAAATTACTCATAATAAATGGCGGAAGAATAACATATATCAGAAATGACGTGGCTCCAAGTTCAAAAATACTTCTCGAATACTCAGACAATCAAGTCGAGCTTCATTTGCAAATTTTGATATTGCGATAAGCTGCTATCGACAGCCCAGCTGCAATCCAGGCAATTTGCAGGAAACAATGAATGCGTTATCCAACTCCGTAAATTCACATTATTTGCCCTCACCTGACATAATCCTCCTTGGTGACTTCAGATATTTAGGCCCAAATGTGATATAGTAGGAGAAACTCGCGCTGATAAACTTGAAGCGGAATTATTTTTGAGCCTATCGTATTCAATGCTTCTTGCTTAGGTTATCACTGAGGCACGACAATATAAGATTTGGCATTTACCAATAACAGGGATGCAATTGACCGAGTTTCTTCAGATGATACCATTTTCTCAGACCATCATCTGCTTTCCATACACACAAATTACTTGAAAACCTCTATGGATATTGTGCGTGCAGAACAAATTCTTTTCTCAAAATAATTTTTTTAACTAGCAAATCAACTGGAAATGCATCAATGCAAGGTTAACGAGGAGAGATTGGTTTTTCCAACTGAAAGCAAACGTATAAACGTCACATTTGATAGATTCCTCAATACAATTTTGGAATTTTGCGATGTTATTGTGCAACTGAAATACTCCTCGATGCACAAGAATAGCAATACACTTAGAGATAGAAGAATTCTTATAGGAAAACAGCTAACAGAAATAATCACATACAAAACTAATCAAGCGCTGTTCAAAGGGAGGGTTTTAGCACTAAAGTCACTGCCATAGAGCTAAAAATAAAATAGTCTCAAGAACTAGAAAAAATCACGAAGTCAAATCATGCCATGATGAACACCCAAAATAATAATAAAAAATTCTTCTATTTCTGCAAACACTTTTCCAAGACAATAACCACTGTAGGTCCTCTAATGGCTGAAAACGGAGTACAGACAAATCAAAGGTGGTTGAAAACCACAAGTATGATTTGTCCTCGGCGACATTGAGTCTCCGGGTATGTTTGATATTGACTTTACCAAAGAGGATAAACATGAGGACAATAAGTGAGCTCAGAGCAAATTCCGCCGCCGGTACCGATGGTATACCAACAATTTCTCTTCTCAAGTGCATGGTAGAGTCTGCAAAACCACTATACTTGATCTGGCGTCTACCACTCGACATCGGTGTTGTACCAGACAAACCGAAAAAGTCATTGTGTCTCCAATATGCAAAAGCAGAGACAAGAATCATCCCAAAAACTCAGACCAGTCGTCCTTACGTTCAAATAACCAGTCCCATGGAATATTTGAAAAATAGTAAAGAATAAAGTAATTGACTATTTGGATAATACAGGTGCCATAAGCGACTGCCAGCACGTTATTCGAAGAGGCAGGTGCCATGAGTCCAACCTTTAAGCCGTTATAACTGGTTACTCAATTATATCAGTGCTGGAGGAAATTTCGATGTGGTCTATTTTGATTTCTTCAAAGTAGAAGTTCATTCGACAAAGTAGACCGTGGTATTCTTCTTCACAAGCTTAAAGCAGTAGGTGTTGGTCGAAAGTGAGACGAGTGGATTCACAGTTTTCTAATATGGAGAACCCAGGTAGTTGGCGTAGACTGACATAAATATGTTCTGACTGACATAATTCCATTCATAAAATTATTTATGAATGGAAAATCTACAAATGGCATGTTCCTAATCTCAAATGCTCAGAAACCCGGCGGAGCAGAATTTCATTGGGCGAGTTCTACAATCCCACAGCCCCTGTCAACCCAGCAGTAAATGGTACCAGATATCAGTCATGAGTTGTGCCATGCATTCTGGGGAAGTGGTCCTCTCTAATGCGTCTTACGTCCTTGTGGCGCCATAGCGTGGAGAGGGTCGGTTCTGCGGTGGCAGCGAGCTGCACGGGGCACGCCTGTGTGTTCATAAGCTACGGCTTCTTCCCGTGTAGCAGCTGCTACTTAGGCATTTAACCTTAACCTTTAAGTTGAGGCCACGTATCATTGGTAGAATGGGTCGAACATGCGTGAGACCCAATTTTTATCGACGGCTGCACAGCGAATAAAACGCTGGTAATATCCAGTTTAACTCAAAATGGTCTCCAACTCTTCAACTCACTTCTTGAGATCAAAGACTACACTGGGTGTATCTGTGACATTTTCAAGAGTAGACTGAATTTTTTTGTTGAGGAACCTGACTTATGAGACTCCAGTAGGCGGATATATTTCACACTGACGAGAAGTGTCAAATTCCTTGACCAGACCAATATTGATGCGACAACAGGATTTTAGAGCTGGCGTCAGCGGTGGACCTCCACAGCTATGAGGATGACCCTCTGATTATCATCAAGTAAATCAAGTAAGTAAGTAAATATTTTCATTCCTTAATCCCAAAAATTACGTACTTTCATATATACTGTTTAGGTCAACCATGTTACATATATTTCCCATATATAAATTGAAATACAAATTTATTTTTTTTTTTAATTCTGCTGTCGAATTTTTCCATTCATATATATCTCAAGTTACATTCCATGGATATATTTCTGGAAAACAGTCGCTCAAACGCTAACCACCGTTTCGACCAGGTATTTCCCATATTTCCGATGTTCGGTGAAATACCGAGTAGCATTTCCAATATATTTGACTTGAAAGGCAGATCCAACGTCAATACAGCCCAGACACTTGAATGGTTGCGACAAACTGAATTTCTCAAGTGTTCAATGGCCAGTGCTGATCAGAAATTCTCGCTTCACCGCCAATTCTCACCTGATCAATCAACTCCTTCACCATGCCGGTCGGCTCCGAAGTCTCCGGATCAATGCCGCCGTACAAATTGCCAGCCACCTGCTCAAATTGCACGCTGAAGTTGCGCAGTTTGGCAATCTCGTTGACCAGCTCGATGCAGAAGCCCTCGAAGCGTGCGTTACCCGTCAGCTTCGGATCACTCTCGTTCACTAGCATAATGTACGGCTCGCTCTGCGACAACGATGGCACGTAATAATTGATAATTACGAATTTTAACACAACAGTAGAGAATCTAATGTTGGCGTAAATTTTACATGGGCAAAGCCTCACGGCCCATGCTGGCACGCCGCAGGTCCGGCCGCCACACGGGTTATCGCAGTCACGGCCAGTACAGAAACTGCACGTTTGCTTTCACACGAAACCCGCAATGCGGCAACTGGGCTATCACTTTGAGAGGCGAGCCCAACCGTTTCACCTCGCCAGGGAACCGAACCTTGGACCTCTCGTGCACAGAGCGTGCGTCTTGGTCACTCGGCTACGAGGCGGACATGACACGTCATATGATTCAAGCTAGTTTACAATGACAACAAGAACATTGACAACAAGAAGTTGTGCTCGCTAAAGCGCTTAAGTTGTATCCTGATAAATGTTCTCATATAGCCGGTAAAACTACAAGTAAAGAACAGACAGGGTGTGAAAAAAGATAACTTCACTATAATCGCAAATATATAGAGAAATATGTTAGTACACATTTCATATTTACGCTAGATGACCATTAGATTACAAGTATCAAGATAGCTCATCTGTTGTGAAGACAGTATTTGTTACTATTCTTAATTTAAATCTTTCAATCTTGCTTTAAATCTTTGCGTTTAATCTTTCAATCTTGCTTTTAATCTTGCTTTTAATCTTGCTTTTAATCTTGCTTTTAATCTTGCTTTTAATCTTGCTTTTAATCTTGCTTTTAATCTTGCTTTTAATATTGCATCTTGCATTGTACAACCACCATTAGTTGAAGGAAATCCATCCAATCAACAATATAACAGCACATCAAAAATACGAAATGTAAATATTTACAAGACAAATTCAAGATGGAATGAAATATATCATGTTTTAGTGTCCAAGCTCATCCCGATTGACTCAGTGATTCAAACTCTATCCTTCGAAACGGCTATCGACACGGCTTTCAGCTGATCAGATCTAATTGCACAAAAAATATTGCAATAATACTCACAAGTGTCAAACATATTTGTTTGATTTTTAACATCAATTGTTATTTGATGAGAGATTTGCTTTGATCGATTTGATAATGTCACACGAGCAAAATGGAAAAATATGTATATCTGTGAATGATAAAATGGATTTCTGGTTAGATTTGAGCGTTTCACTTCAAACACACAAAAATATATATATAATAGGCTGCATGCAAAGATGTTGGAGTGAAAATTAAGGATAGGCTATAAATAGAGGGTTTTGGTAGCAGGACATCTTGAGCTTAGCTTGATTCTGCTACACAACTAGCTGAGCACAACTATATGAGTACATACACATAAACACATACGTACTCCCACCCACACAAATAATATACACTCACAATCGCTACGATGACTTTGAGTGTCTTATTTCGCAGTCCTTCTTCAATCTCGAGGATTTTGTCGTCGTAACTGCGCGTGTAGTTGGCTCCCGAGTGGGGCGACCAAGTCCCGGCTCGAATGAAGCCGTCCTTCGACAACTCGATCACGTCCAGCTGGAAGTTGGTGCGAAAGCCTCGGCGATCAAACTGCACCAGTCCTGTCATACCCTGGAAATTCACCTTTGGATAATTGCACACACACACATACGCACACACACACATACACACACATGCACACACAATCATATTTTTCATTAAAGCTTTCTGTTGATCAAGACTGAGGCCGTTGAAGCCGCAGAAACTGTTTTATGATATGGAAGGAAGATCGCGCTTTCTATAGATAAAATGTTCTGCCAAGTTCTGATACTAGCATCTACCTGCAATAAGTGTAAATTGACCGATAATTTTGTAGAATGCCACACCTGGGTTAAGCCCGGTGTCAAGTAACTTTGCAAGCGTTCTCTATTGGTGATGTGATGCTATATCGTGTACAAGAATACTCTAATATTCTCCAGTGAAACCAGTTTAAATAAGTAATTTCAATGCTGACAATATGACAAAACTTACGCCTCACCATTCGCATATAATTTAGCAGCGAGTTGCCTTGGGACCAACTGTTTTCATCGTCACAACTCAGCGCATTGAGCTGAAGTCGCTGGTCGTATTCATGAACGGCTCGGGCGAACATCTGCACTGCGTCGTACACCAGCGCCGTATCGGTCTGCGCATATCATAAAGGGCATCTCACCACAGCTATACAGACGGCCACAGGAAGAGAATACGCGGTATACAGGAGTATGATAATTAGACAGTAAGGTCTCTATAGTCCATGAACTTCTTTGATTCCCCACTTCTTAATCAAGCCATTGTTCATTTTCCACAACAGAGCTAAAAAATCAGTCAATTCAGTTGTTCCATCATGTTAAATTTCAGGAATTCACTAGAAATGAAAATAAATAAAATTGGGATTACTGAGAACACACATGTCTGTCATTCTTGTTTTTCACCAAAGCACTTTCCGACAGACGACGGACCTTTGGTAAAGATGACATAAAAACCACACTATAAAAGACATAAACAACTTAACAATATGAAGGAAAAGGTTGATATCAATTGGGTATATGAAGAAATTGAGTTGATTTTTGTCGATTTGGTATTCCATTTGTATAATCTACTTGTGTATGTGTGTGTGCCTGTGTATGTTTGTCTGTCGTTTCGTGTTGTACTTATGAATAGTTGACATCATTCAGTCTGAATCCCAATAGGAGATTTTGTAAATCTGTCCTGTAAATCTGTAAATTTGTAAATGTCGCCAACGGTAGGAAATTCTCACCATTACAATTGAACGATTGACAAATTTCTCTCCTTCCAGTTCGTTTGGCTACAAAATACACATGTCAACAACATAAGATAATTAGAAAAAGTTGTCAAACACAATCTAATAACATTTTTTCTCTAACAAGAACGACGGTTTTGTCAAACACAATCTAATAACATTTTTTCGCTAACAAGAACGACGGTTTTGTCAAAAACTTGTCTTAACAATATTTTAAATTAATACACACACAATCATATGAGTTGTCATAAATTGAATAGGATAAAGAGTAAGCATGAAAATTTATGTAAATATATAATTAGCTTATGGAATTATACGATATGCCTGGATAAACCATTATACAATGTCAGACCAGTAAACAAATACACAAGAGTAAAAGTGGCCGAAATTTCATTGTGTAACAAATTATTCCAGAAAATTTAGGAAATCAATGCCAATCTCACTTATATTCAATATTTTGCTATAATCTATGCAAATTGTATTGAGTCAAGTTCTTAATCGCACTTGGAAAAACCATTTCTGAGTTCTGAAGTTCGAACGTTAATCCCTCGACAGGTAGACCTAAAATTTATACGTGATTATTCCACTGTGAAATGATCTCTAATTCAGCTTAAATAATTAAATATTTTTGAATAGGCACGGCTAAAACATTTTGTTAGCATCCATCAAGCGTGATAAAGCGCTTATATCATGAATCTTCAAGTAATTTCAAAATCACTCTTCACAGGAAATTCGTACCACAAACTCTTGCAAAGAACAATATCGGATACTCAACTTATGCATGGGAAAGAATGGAAAGAAGTCATTCTTGCTCAGTAATGGAGGTTATTAAGATAGAAAGATAACCTTGATGGTGCGCATGGTGTTAGAAGTTCCCACAACTCCAGCCAAACGTGATAGTCCGCTGAAACCGACTCTTCCGCCGACAAATTTCTGCTCATTGTAGTCTCGTGACATCAGCAGAGCCTCGGGCGAATTAGGATTGACCAATCGCAAAGCAGTGATGTTTGTGCCCGAATACTTGAACTCATCCAAGTCAACGGCATGCACATCCTAAAGGAGTACGGAAACAATTTGAGGATTTGTTAGCTCATTAAAGAATAAGTCACTCTTAAATTTAATTCATATTTACATGTACACAGGGAGAAACAAAACGTTTTAATTTTTAAGTATACTTTATTTTATCGAGCGAATTTTGCGGACTTTGGAATATTTTCATACTAATTTGACTCTTATTCGATTATTTGTGTTCAGCCCAGAAAGAGAGTCTGTAACATGTGATTATGTATTATGATAGTGTCTAAAATCCAGACGGACTGTACATCCTTTGACAGGATACATGAATTGCGGATCATTTAGCGGTATATATGCATTTTGTGAGGTCTTACCGCTAATAGATTGAAAAGTCAAAACTGGTTTACATCAAATCTATAAGACAGTATTAAAAAAAATAATATGCAATCTCAAAATTATTTTTTATTTATTAATAAGTGTGTGCAGTTACATCATTAAATCGGATTGTATTGAGAAAAAAATCCATTGAACAATTATAACATTGAATATCCTTGCTTTGGTTGAGGTTCAATTGAATTTGTGGAATGTTAAGAATGTATGAATGCATGTTGCATGTTGGCATTAGATTGTAACGCGATTCACTCACCAGGGACGTTAGTAGGTAGCTGAAGTACTGGTTTATCATGCCTATCTCCTGAGCCTGGTCGAACAGTGGTCGTACCAGTGATAGCCGACAGTCCACCACTATTTTTGTACTGCCACTCTTTTTGATGCGCTTCAAAAGCGGTCTGCGGTAAACGGAAAATACTAAGTAGTAATACTCGACAAATATCTTAAACAAATATTCTAAATAATTGTCTACAGTTTGATAAACAAACACTCGCAACAATAATGAAAGTATACAACTCAACACACAGTCATAGTGCAACATTTTTCGAATGATTACAATTTACAAACAATTTGATTTGAAAAAAACCCTCAGATAGAACTCTACGATATTAGCACAAATGTTAATAGACAAACATGCACATTCAAGGTAGAAATTAAGTCTGAAATTCTATAAGTACAACAACAACAACAACAACATATATTTAATATAGCGCACATATTTATACACAGGCGCGAAAGAGACAACCGACAGGAACATCACAGCGAGCAGGGAGTAGGAACAAATATAAAAATGAAAACACGTTTGCAAACTGGAACATGCTAGATGGCCGTTGGCTATCAGATAGCTCATCCGCCCTTGAAACAGGTTTTGTTTTTTTTCCTGTCGGGTGTCTAGCCACCCTCCTCACTGCAGAACAGTGGGGGAGCCGGTTTAGTCGCCGACGACTCGACCGTGAATCTGGTTGTACTGGAATTACACGGTTACCAGTAGCAGGGCGAAGCCTGACCAGACAACGACGAATGCAAGAGATGCAAAAAAAGGGACGCAGTAACGAAAACATATAATTTACAGTGAGTAAAAAGACAAATATCAAGCAAGAACAACGAGGGTACAACACAGGACGATCAGCACGAACAACACACATATAACCAAAGACAAATCATACATTTAGTCATGAAGAGAACGAGTGAGCAGATATTTATGAAGATCAGCAGAAAAGGATCGGAATGAAGACTTGTGGTGAAGGTAAGATGGAAGCGAGTTATAGATACGAGGAGCATAGAAATAAAAAGATTTGGATGACCAAGAGGATTGATTAAGAGCAGGAGGACAGACTAATGGCACAGGAATGCGACAAGAAGTGCGATTATTGAGAGTCAATAGGGAACGGAGATATGAGGGAGAAGAGGGAGAGTGGATAAGTTTGAAGACCAGACAACATACCTTATAGCGGATACGAGAAAGAGCAGGTAACCAACCGAGCTGTCGGATATGCACCGAAGTAGGGGTTCGCGGAGGAAGCCTCAGTACAAACCGACAAGCAAGGTTGATCACTGCTTGGAGTTGGCGGATAGATTTCAAGGGAAGATGGAAGAAGAGCGAGTTGCAATAGTCGATCTTGGAAAAGATATAGGAATTTACCAGAAGACTAGCGGATGAGACATCAATCGACGAACGAATAGGGTAAAATTGTCGGAGTAAAAAGCGGCACGAGCGGATAAGCTGAGAAAAATGAGTCGAGAAAGAAAGGTTAGGATCGAACAAGACACCCAAATTGCGCATTTGATTGGCTAGCGGAAGGTTGATAGAGTGATGAGAAATTCGAGGAGGGTGAAAGACTAGATATTCTGTTTTGTCAGGGTTGAGAACAAGTTTACGTGAAGCAGCCCAAGAAGAAATCTGGGTGAGCAGCATAGAGACCAAATTTGAAGAATGAGGAGAAAGAGGAAAATAAATTTGGATGTCGTCAGCGTATACGTGAAATGAAACTGGATAGCTGCGGAGCATAGGACAAAGGGATGATACGTATAAGTTGAAAAGTAAAGGACCAAGAAGTGAGCCTTGTGGAACCCCAGAGGTGAGAGGAAAGTCGCACGATAAAGCCGCATTACTGCGAACAGCATAGGAACGATCATTTAGATATGAGGTAAGAAGAGAAAGTGCAGTGGATGTGAGGCCTAGATGAGCAAGATCGCAGCATAAGATTTCGTGGTCGACTAGATCGAAGGCAGCAGAAAAATCTAAGGAAATCAGAAGCACGGAATTTCCAAATGAAAAATTAGAGAATAGATCATTGGAGAGGCAGAGAAGAAGTGTTTCGGTAGAGTGCTGAGATACAAAACCAGATTGGCAGGGATCGAGAACAGGCAATATGATAGGCCGTAATTGAACAAGGATGGCAGATTCTAGAAGCTTGGAGGACAGAGATAGAATAGAAATTGGACGATAGTTGCATGGCAGAGAGGGATCAAGATTGGATTTTTTGAGAATCGGCAGTATAGTGGCATGTTTGGAAGCTAAGAATGAACCGTGAGGAAAGAAGAGTTAACCATATATGTGAAAAGTGGAGTAAGGAGTATAATAGCATCAGAGAGAGCAGAAAATTGTATGGGGTCAGTGGGACATTTAGACCTCTGAAATTTGGTAAGAAAACGTGCTGTGGTAGACGGAGCAATCGAGGAAAAAGAGGAAACAGTGCTAAGGCAAGGAGGAAATTGGAGAGGAAAAGTGCTAGTGAGTAGTTTGGATTGCAAGGAGGCAATTTTACAAGAGAAAAATGAGGCGAATTCACTAGCAGATATTGAGCAAGATGACTTAGAAGAGCGACCAGAAATAGATTTCAGAGTCATCCATCGTGAGCGAGATGATTGGAGTTGGCGTAATTGTGAACGATAGAAATTAGATTTTGACAAAGCAACCACAGAGAAAAAGGATTTGCGGGCACTACAGAAAGAGAACCATGATGAACAAGAGCGAAAGCGCCGCCAAGAACGCTCACGGGCTCTGCATTCTGAACGCAAGCGGGATAGATCGGACGACCACCAGGGAGGAGGAGGAGATCCTGAGCGAAAGTGATGTAAGCGCAAAGGGAAGATCTGACCATTGATGAGGGAGAGAGAGTCGGATATAAACTTGGGGAGGAGGAGTGGTGGGAGGAACAAATAGTTTGAGGGATTCAGAAGAGAGGTAACCAAACGACAAAATAATAAAGGATCAAATTTTTTTTAATCACGAAGCATCAGTGAAGCGGGAGAAGGCTTAGAAGGTGAAGGAAGAGAAACACAAAATGTGATGAGGCTATGATCAGATATGACAGAATCAGGGGGGTAAGTGAATGTATCGAGGAGAGACAGTCTGGAGGAGTGCGTACAGATCACAAGGTCGAGGGTATGACCGGATAGGTGAGTAGCACCACTGTTCATAACGGAAAGATCCCAAGAATTGAGCAGAGTTAGAAAATCAGAAACATGCGCATGAGATGGTGAGTCGATCCAGAAATTAAAATCGCCTAGAACAATGAAATTATGGGAGAATGTATCTGAGAAGAAAGATAGGAGTGTATCAAATTCAGATAGAAATACTGAGGATGTGCCAGTGTGATCTTGTCGATATAACAATAGAATACCTAATTTAGGGTGTGAAGGAAAAGAAAGCGAGAATGCAGCGTATTCAAAGGAACTGTAGCAATTGAACAGTAAATATATACCGAAAAAGTCGCGGTTATATTATAAAAATTATCTAGATAAGTTACACAGACACAGTGAGACATAGAATCAAGAAACCACAATTGAGCTATTAGCTTCTAACACAGAGAACGTGGTTTCTCGAGCTATAATTGAATATATACAGGCAAAATTATATTACATACCACAAGTGAAGTTATTTGTTGTTTAAAACGCACAAGTGTTAAATTGGCGGCAATTGTTTTTTGTTTAACAAACTCAGGCTTGATATTTGCACCAGAAAGAACACGTCCACATCCGACGGTGTCTAGGCAACGACTGACCCGAAACCATATGTGTATGCGTGCGTGACTGTATTTACCTGTAGTCACCAGAATTTTCCGGCAATTGCCTGATAGTGATGCGGAACTCGGATGGAGATGGAGCTTTCAGCACTTCCTGGAGTCTCACCAGGCCTTCGTTATCTTCGTAGATTATCGTGAAAGTCTTCCAGCCCCACAGTCGTATCAGAGATACATACGCCTGTGACGACACAGTTGACATACAAATCTTATATGCGTTCATCGTATCGCGCAATGTAGTATATGAGTATATACACGAACTACTTAAAAGCTAAGATTAATGTGTTAGGTCCAAATTGAAATATTGATTCTAATGTTGAAATATTGATTCTAACAGAACATTTTAATCAACTCTCAGCATCATGCTTTCTACATAGGACATGTTTTATAATATTCCTGATAAAATTTGAGTTGAATCATATCCTAATTGAACAGCGAGCTTGATGTGATCTACATATGATATTATGCGATTGAGACACGAAGGAAGTAGTTTTAAACACGCTTATTAAATGAGTTTTTATACCACCATCATTTAGCAAATTTTGTTCTGTATTAGCAAAGCATCTTGAAGTAACAAAATGTTCACACTTCTCCAGAGCTCAACGGAATATAATTCTACATCGCATAAATGTCAAAAATTCCCATTCTACTATATCGCACCTGAGACACACCGGCGTTGCTATGTTATGGTCCTAACTTGAGAAAATTATCGCTAGGCGAATGAAATAGCACACAAGAAAAATACCACGATAGCAAGAAGAAAGAAAAGTCCCGCTTTTTGTCGCTTCAAACGTAACTATTACGGCGGTGATAGCTTCACCCGTTACCTCGCTGTGATAGCATATGAAATCACCTATGATATGAAGTAACCTATGATATCACGGCGAGGTAACGGGTGAAGCTACTCCCGCCGTAATAGGTGCGTTTGAAGCGACAGAATACGGAACTTTTCTTTCTTCTTGCTATCGTCGTATTTTTACCTTGGGTGCTGTTCATGCTTGTGCATGCTCAAGCTTGTTCAAGCTCGTGTATCAATTAGCTTCAATTCAAATTTTCAAAAGGAATGCCTGCATATAAAATAAATATTTCTAGTAAATATAACCTGATGATTATATATGTTTAAATACAGATATAAAACTGCAAAATATGATCAAACATATCAAACTTGTTCTACTGAATTGTGTGAGGCTATGAATTAATTATCTAGCGCAGAATGAGACCTGCATTCTTGCACCACCATTACCCTGCTGAGCGAAGTCGGATGCGGATGAACGTTCACAGAATAGTCGTCACGACGCAGCCGATAATCCCAGCGAGTCTCCACATGTGGCACTTCCATGGCGTCACATATGCTCTGAACATGTGAGGATGTTGAAGGAGTCTGAGGACCGAAAATGGCCGCCACTCCAAACGCCATTGAAGAACACACTGTAGTTGTTCACCAAATACACACACACGCACACACACACATAGCCCATTAAGAAATTCGTTAGTTTCTAAGAATTTTGTAACTTCGTAAGGAACGCGGCGTATACTATGTTAGCTGAGTGGATGGCAGTGCATTGAAATTGTTCATCAAATGTGTTATTGCATTCGCACCATGCTGGCAATTTGTCAACGTAAAACAAGCTTCAGTTGTATTTAAACACAAGAATTATGCCAAAATTACCAGGTGAAAAAAACAATGCGGCAACATTTACTCACTCGAAGAATATTGTAAACTAGACTATATTGTAAGTTATCAATCGATTCCTTCACCGAATAGCTTTTTTGATCAAGTATTTACCGAAAAACTGATATAATTTACCGTAAAATCGATTTACGTACGCACACACACACACACGCAATCACTGCGTATGAGTGTACAGTTCTTGAAAAAGAATATTGGCCGATTTAAATAATTGTTTGTCATGATTTTCCCAGAACTAAACTCAATGTATGGATACAACACATGCGTGATAATGTATATGGACGCACGTATCTCATAATTGATATACAAAGCTTGTATATCATAGACGAGCCTAGTGGATGGCTGATAACCTCCACTCAAACTAAAAAATTGTAGCCAAATATAAAAAATAGCGATATTTTTGCATTCAATTTGTCCGATTGATTCAATTTTTGTACTACACATGAGAATATGTGCCAATAATTAAAGCTTAGATGGCTGTTTTTAACTGCTATTTGTTGGCCCTACACGCATTTCAGAGAAGCGACTTTGAGCCACGCAAATACAAATTCTGGACCCGCATTTGTTGGGTATAAACTGTGTACATGAATTGAGTTAAGATTTTTCAGTTAGAACACGTTTAATCGAAGATTTACAATCATATATTATAACCGCCAGTATTGGTCAGATTTCTTTCAGTCACAACACACACACACGCACACACACATACACACAAATGCACATACACACACAAACAGACAGACAGATATACTTGCACACATATAGTGATATACATATTCAAACACACACAAATAGCCTAAAAAGGAAGCATATGAAGGTATATTTGTGTACACGAACACAGTTTACGTCATCATGCCTTGTCATTTACAAGATATACTGAATTTCAAATTGGAACAATATTAAAAAAGTTGCAACAATGTAACAAATAAATGCAGCAACTAAATACAACAACCAAATACAACAACTAAATACAACAACCAAATAAATGCAACAACTAAATGAGACCTAGAAAATGTGAACATTTTGCTCAATAGTCTGCTATCTACTCCTTATAAATTCATGGCTCTAAATTCAAGGCTCGAATTTAGACAGGTATTGTAAACTAATAATTTGGTCTATATATACAAAAATTGTATCAGAATGTATGAAAGTCTATACTCTACAACATTTATATTACCAATTTTGACAAAATAAATATTAGAAACGTTATAGATGCACACATTTAAAAAGGCGGCACAACTTTTCGTCCGAAAATGCGTTTGGCAAATGCGGTCAATTCTGCACACATTTCTGCATTTCTGCTGAATTCAGTTGCGTAACTAGATTATTTGCCGCATGGGGTTATAGTTTTTGCCACCCCCACCGTCTATGCTTGTGGGTGATACAGCCGCAAGAGACTACATTTCAACACCACTGTGAAGGAATTAGCAATTACATATGTCGATATAGTTGAAGCGACGAACCCATCTTAGTGCACGCTTCCTGTAACCCAATCGGACATCATTATTTTTAATCGATCTAGCTTTCATTCAGCTATTTCACATTAACACAGCAAATATGTTATAATATATTGATAAATTCGACTCAGATAAAACGATAATTCAGCGCTTTTGGCAGTTCTTGTGCCGCCCCCTAAAACGTGCTGCCCGGGAAAAACCGCCTTTCTCCAAGCTACACCACTGTTGGCTCACCTACAAAAGTAGCCCTAAATGTATTTCATTGCTACAGATACACAATAAATATTAGCATAAACATTAGCTTGCATTCTGTAAATATAAACTATTATAACTTGTTCTTGCGATTATGTTTCATTGCCGTTTTGATGTAAACGATTCAATCACAAAGCAGTCGTAATAGTGAAGTCTGCGTCTCTCTGAGCTCACTGATATTGTATTAATGTTTGATTAAAACTTATGTGAACGCGCGGGTTCAACTGCTCAAATTTTGAAATACAAACGACACGCTGGCCGCAACTATTGACAAAATACGGTTCAATTACATCGTGTAGCATGATGAATTGTGATGAAATTGGATCAATTCGAACACATTGTGATCAAATTGGCTTATTTTCACTACGGCTTGCGTCTATATCAATGTATTCAATTATTGTGTGTATCTATCTATCCTATATTCTTGATGCACATGCTATTGAAACGGATAACAAGGTCGCAGCTCACGATTCTCTTGTGCGTATTCTCCATCACTCGAGCCAGTTTTTGGCCATTTGGGCTGATTCTTCTCAATAGCTGGCCAATGCATTGTGACGTTTCAGACCAGCGGGTCTCTATCTTTAGACTGCTAGTCAGAATGCCAATGTTTTTAGTGCGGTGTTGCCATTTTATGGGCTTGATGATAACACCTATGTGTGAATCACTGCTTGGTAGCGTGCGATTTTGCACATCGCTGATAAAGTTGTGTGTGCACGTGGCTGTATATGCGGCGGTAGGTGGATTTGACGCCTCTGTGCCAGGAGGGCATGGTCCTTTTGGGGATGCAGAGCTATTGCGCAGGCTCAACAGCGCAATGATTTTGCACCTCGGCGCGAAGGTCAGGTGGTATTTGCATTCTAGGGGTGAATGGCCCACCCGGGGGCTCCAGGCTGGCGCAGGGGCGTACACAGCGAATAACTGGCGCAGGGGTGCGTTCGTGTGAGCCACACATCGACTTCTTCCAGTTGTAAATTTATTTGAGGTCGCTGTTGCAATGATATTGATGGCTTCCAGTATTTTCAGCCGTCTTTTTTGTTTGCAATCACTTCTGTGATGCTCACCTTGTCTTATCTGTTGATCATTACCTCATGAATGTTTCTGCAGTGTTCCTTGATGTCGCCGCTCTTCAGATGACAGTCACCCGCTGCAAAATAGTCGTTGTAGTCGTGCCGATGTGGGATTCAGGTCCCCACCACTCAATATTGCAGTGGAAATTTTTGGTAATTAATTTTTTCCACTGGGTGTATTTTCTTCCTTGTCCTGTGTTAATTGTTAATTTTAATATATTTGCATTTCCTTGTCTCGCTACGAGCTGAGCTATAATGGCGTCTAATGACACAATTCAGTCACAATGGTGTTACTTATGCAACGTGTATTAGTCCTGTTCAGCATTATCATCTTTGTCATAGAAGTGATATATTGCAGTCATCTTTTAATTTAATAAATTCATATACTTTATCGGCGATATATTGAAAAATGTTTTGCAATAAAGATCGAATGAATATTTTTATCATCAGATGTAAATATAATTAGTAGGGCTGTCAAAAGTTAATAAAGTTACTTTTTCACCTAAAGGTCACTTTTTCATAAGCTACCTAAAACTGCATGAAAAAGTTGTGTACGATAATTATTAAAAAGTTATTAGGTTACCAAAAGTTACTTTTTCATCGTTATGTTACTGTTTTGCTTTTAAGGTTACTTTTTTATCGTCAGGTTACCTTTTGTTATTTTTCTTGTTATTAGGTAAGTTTACCACGAAGTTTGGTGACTTTTTGCAGATAAGAGGCACAAAAACGGTATATATGAGGATAAAATAGGAAAAGAAATGGAATATTTGGTCTGAAGATCAAGAAATGTCAACATTTCTGCTGTTAGGCTTTAGCAATTGATATTCATCCGTGCTACTCGATATTTATACGTTTTTGGGTACGCAGGATAGTGTAATTCCATTTTAGGAAATGTCCACGAACCGGAGGGTGTCGTGAGATGTTTGTAGCGTGGTATAGTACGATGTGTGAGCTCTCTATCCCAGATACTGCACTGAAGCACTTGACAGTACGTATTTACTTTAACAGTAATTTGCACGTGATTTTCAGGGCGTGAGATAGCGCCATTATCCCACGTTTGACATATGGGAGGACGGGGGCATTCACACATGCAGTGTTAAAAGAAAGTGTTAAGTGAAGAGAGTGTTAAGTGTTAAGTTGATAAAAAGTTCCATTGGAAAAATGTACAGAACATTATTGCGACCATTACTAAAAATATTTACATTTGCAATTAGTGTATTTCGCATTTGTATGAGGTTTCCACTTAAAATTACATTTTGATGGTTATGCTCCTTTTTTCGATGTTAGCTAAATTATGTTAAGTCACTTTTGGTTGTTTGTTGTAAAAATGGTACCAGATCGGAGAGGGTGTAAAAGTAGTACCAACTCGGAAAGGTGATAAAAAGAAGGACTGGTGTATTTTCTTTCTTCAGAACTGCAAACAGAAATTGGCCTTTTTTGAAGGAGGTTATTTTTAGGTTACCTTTTTATTGGTTATTATGTTACTTTATATGTTCACAAACAAACAACAAACACACCGTGTATTTCACATGGCGCACTAATCAGCAAAGGCGTGATAAACATGTGATAAAACGATACACAAGTGATAATAACTTTAAAACTCAGGTTATTTTTAGGTTACTTTTTTAGGTTACTTTTTCTCGAAAATAAAGTTACTTTTTTCTGATTTTTAGGTTAATTTTTTGACAGCCCTAATAATTAGTATTGTCTATAATGATTTATATATTTATTATAAGTCGTATATTAAGTATAATTATACTATAATTTTAAGTATGTATTGAGCATATTAAGTTGAGAGCTTATATTTTCGTAATCATTAGCTGCAAATTAACCGAACGATTAAGTGAAAAATAAAATATGCGCTTTTATTAAAATATTCTGATGTGAATCTGGCAGCTTGGCTGCGTTTGTTTGGCGCATTCTCGTTGAGTACAGTGTATGTATGTGTGTATGTGTGTGTGGGCGGGTGTTGTGTGGTCAAGGTCGTGTAAAGGTCACGGTGTGTGCGTGTGCGTACGCTGATTGGTCATGAGTTAGTGCTCTGGACTTATGTGGTTGAGTGAGGCTGTCTGTGCGTAACCGTGGTTGTGATCAGGTGTGTCCGCCTGGGAGTGCATTGGCGTATTGTGATATTTTTTCTTCTGCAGTTGTTACAAGCTATTTCGGCACTAGTTTTTTGTCATGCAAGCTGCCGTCGGCCCCAATTCCGAGGCGATGAGCGTTGCGGCTGCCGGCAAAACACTGGCGAACCAATCGGCATTTGACGCACGTCTAGTACCATAATTTAACGGCGATGGTGACGTGGTTGAGTGGCTGACACGTGCCGAGATGTTGTGTCAGATGCGAGGAGTGTCTACTGTTGCCGTGCTGCCGCTGCGGCTCACCGGGCTTTCGCAGTTTGGTCTGAGATGTCAGCCGATTGCCGCGGCAGCCTGGACGCAGTCAAGTCGCGTCTGTATGCTGCGTTTACGCTTGACAGATTTGCGGCATACGACGCTTTTTCCGGGCGACGCTTGCGCACTGGCGAATCAGTGGATATTTTTCTGGCAGAGCTGCGTCGCCTGTCCACACTGTTTGGTGGGGTGCCAGAAGACACGCTGACTTGCGCTTTTGTGTCCGGCCTTCCCGATAGCGTTCGCCAAACTATTCGAGCTGGATCCAGAGCCGAAGACCTGGCTCTGGCGGACGTAGTTTGTCGTGCTAGCACGGTTCTCAGCGACGAGCGCATGACCGCCGCTGCTGCAGTCGCTACTCCTGCCCTAGCACGTCCGTGTGGTCGGCCTGCACATGCGCCGGTGCAGACAACAGGGGCCTTCAGGACCGTCCGCGTGCTGGTGGTTCCCGGCCTCGACGTCGCTGCTGGACTTGCGGTAGTACAAGACACATGGCATATGCGTTTCCTGGAAACGGCAGCGGAGGGGCCGCGTCAGCACCTGCATCCTCTCCGCGACATTGAACGGTGCTTTGCCGATTGTGTAGTTAATCGTCGATGGGCGGCAGTGTCGTGTTCTGGTGGATACTGGCTGCACTAATAACATCGTACACGCTGCTTGCTGCGTCAGCTGGGAGAAACGGCCGGTGTCACTGGCCACTCTGGGAGAAACGCGGCTCTGTTGTGAAGGTGTGGGGCGAATACGGGTATTGTCACCACAGGGACAGACGGTAGACTTGTCAGTTTTGGTGGTGTCGCGTCCTCCTCTGGGCGTTGACGTGATTCTGGGCATGCCGGGCATTCAAGCGTTGGGTGGAATTGCAGTGCGATCCCCATCCGAGGTGCGGTTTTGTGGAGTTGCAGAGCGAGCGCCCAGTGACATTAGTGTGGACGCTCCTGATTATCAGGCCGTTTTTTACCCAAAATTGCGTCGATGGCATGTGAAGTGGAAGTGGACACGCGCAGATGGGCCTGGTTGTCTGCAGAACCGCTCTGTGCAATACCACGTGCCTAAGTCCGGTCAGAGTTCGATACTGAATTATCATCCTGGATACAGAAGGGCTGGTTGGTGCCGCATGATACAGCCCAACATGGGGAGGCGCGTGGTCTGGTGCCATTGATTGTTGCTCGACAGAGGGGCCGTGATCGAGTACGCCCTGTAATGGACTTTCGCGAGCTCAATGGTCATGTAAGCACGCACACCGCCGACTCAGAGGTTTGTGCCAAATAGCTGCGTAAGTGGCGCCGTCACGGTGCAAATACAGCTGTTGTAGACCTGCGCCGGGCATACCTGCAGCTGCACGTTGACCCCAAGTGGCGGGCTTACCAGAAGATGGTAGTGCGTGGACGCCGGTACTGCCTGACACGACTGGGTCTAGGACTGTGTGTGGCGCCCGCCATAATGCAGGCCGTGGTGCGCGCTGTACTGGCGCAAAATCCTATCATGGAGAAGGCCGTACTTCCCTTCGTAGACGATTTGCTAGTAAATGAAGACCTTGTGTCAGCTGAGCAGGTGATAGCACACTTTCAGGCATTCGGGCTTGAGTCCAAGCAGCCCGAGCGGGTGTCCGCTGAATCTGGGGCTCGAATGCTCGGCCTGCGCGTGCGCTACGTGGACCACGAACTGGCATGGCATCGGGACCAGCCGGTTGACGCGCCGCCCGCACAGCTCACACGCAGGTCGCTGTTCGCGTGGTGTGGACGTGCAGTGGCGCATGTCCCTGTGTGTTGCTGGCTGCGCCCCGCAACCGCTTGGCTCAAGCGGCGTGTCAACGCACTTACATCGGGCTGGGACGACGTCACAGAAGACCCCAAGCTGCGGGATCAGCTTTCGCAAGTAGTTGAGCGTGTGGCGCGTAGTGATCCGGCTCGAGGCCCCTGGTCGGTTAGTGGTGACCACGCGATCGTGTGGTGCGACGCCAGCTCTCTGGCCTCCGGTGTAGCCGTGGAGGTGCCTGGCCGCGGTGTAATAGAAGATGCCAGTTGGCTGCGCAAGGAAACTGACTGCGGCCATATAAACATGGCGGAAATGGACGCTGCCATTCGCGGGCTCGACCTCGCCATTTCGTGGCAGATGCGCAGCATTGACTTGCGTACGGGCTCGGCCACTGTGCATCGCTGGTTGAATGACGCGATGAGCGGCCGTGCGAGGCAGCGCACCAAGGCAAGTAACGAGATGTTGATCCGTCGGCGTGTAGATGTGGTCCGTCAGCTGGTGAATGAGTTTGGTCTTCAGTTGGATGTAACTTTGATGCGCACGGCTGCAAACAAAGCCGACGCACTGACCAGAGTGCCGCCTGAGTGGGTGACTGATGCCACAGCCGAACCGGAACATCGTGTGGTTGCGGTGGCTACTAGCTGGTCCAGGCAGCAGTGAGATGACGTGCACATCCAAGCCGGTCATCCAGGAGTACGGCGTACGCTCCATTTTGCCAAGCGTGAGATTTCTCCGCGCGTTACTCGGGCTGAGGTTCATGCAGTAGTCGGCAGTTGCGATGTGTGCCGATGAATGGATCCCGCACCAACAAAGTGGCGGCACGGTTAACTTAGCGTGTCAGAAACCTGGTTCCGTCTTGCGATCGACATAACGCACTACGGGCGACACGATTTTGTGTCGGTGGTTGATTGCGGTCCGTCGCGCTTCTGTGTGTGGCGTCCGCTCCGCAGACCGGATGCCGCGGCCACTGTTGAGCAGTTGCAGCAGGTGTTTTTTGAGCGTGGTGGGTGTGCTGAACTGTTATGTGACAACGACACTGTCTTCCGCATTCGTCATTTTGCCGCTTTCGCAGCCAGCTGGGGCGTCAGCCTACGGTTTCGCGCTGCTCATGCGCCGAGCGGCAATGCCATCGTGGAGCGGAACCACCGAACCATTAAAGTGCTGGCGGCTAAGAAGCAGTGCTCTATTGCCGAGGCTGTACATTTATACAACATTACACCCCGCGAGTCGGCACTCGCGCCTGCTGCTGGCGTATATACCTATCCGGTACGTGATTGCGTGCGTGTGGCTCAAGCAACATCAGAGAGCAAGCTTCCAAGTGCAACACACCAGGCCATTCATGACCAGCAGAGCAGCGCTGCACCACCGTATCTCGCCGGCGACAAAGTGTGGGTGCGGCAGCGAGGCACACGTTGCACTGACCTGTCGCGTGCTGGCGACCTCACCAATATTGTTTCCGACCAAGTGGTCAATGTGGACGTTGTACCCCGCCATGTGCGTGACTTGCGGCCACGACACAATGCCGGCGAGCGCGACGACCCTGATGTTAATCTCGATAGAGCCGAAGACGAGGACGTAGCCCTGCTGGTGTCTCCGTGCCCACCTGTTGATGTGGCCGAAGCGTCGACGGTCTTGGACGACATTGATGGACCGCCTGTCCAAGCTCCTGCTGGCGAGTTTGGCCTGCCTTGTGTTCGTCGCAGTGAGCGTGCTCGCCGCCCGCCGGGGCGATATCGCGACTGCCTCATGTGTACGTGAAGGTGTTGTATGTAAGTTAGCTGTGCATTGCGGTGGTTTGTGTAATATGTATATCATGGGGAGGTGTGGCAGCGTGGCTGCGTTTGTTTGGCGCATTCTCGTTGAGTACAGTGTATGTATGTGTGTATGTGTGTGGGCGGGTGTTGTGTGGTCAAGGTCGTGTAAAGGTCACGGTGTGTGCGTGTGCGTACGCTGATTGGTCATGAGTTAGTGTGCTGGACTTATGCGGTTGAGTGAGGCTGTCTGTGCGTAACCGCGGTTGTGATCAGGTGTGTCCGCCTGGGAGTGCATTGGCGTATTGTGATATTTTTTCTTCTGCAGTTGTTAAAGTGAATTCCTCCAAAAAGCATGTATTTGACCATTAATACAATTTGGTAGACGCTTGCTTGATGATCACATATCGAATACATTTTCTTGTAAATGAATATCATATATTAATATATTAATATCTGTATAAATTTCCTCCTATGATTCAGCGTCAATTGAATTATTGGCTTATAGACGTAATGTGAAGCTCAAGGTGACTACGGACATACTCAATTCGCTACAATTCGGTATACTTGAATATACTTGAATATAGTTCAGTAATATATGAATACACTGGAGTAGATTTGTGTCCAGACAGCAAAACATATAAAGAGCATCAAGCCGTACTGTAAGCTAGGTCAGCTGGTCGAACGCAGGAACAATTTTCTATTTCCAGCTGGAAAACGTAAGTCTGTTTCACCGGAAGAGTGAACGTTAGCGAAAGTAGAACGTTTTGCGATTAGCCATAGAAAAGTGCGCATATCAACATACACTATTATTTGTGATCACTCATAAAATAAGCAAATTGATCGTTTCTAAATGAAATTCGCATCGGGAATATATAGTCCACATTCACCTATCAAGCCTTATGCCTCAAGCCATAACGCCAAGCCTTATAAGACTCCAAGCCTATAGACACGACATAATAGTGGAATGAGTATCAGAC
Organism: Sacculina carcini; assembly: GCA_916048095.2. Taxonomy (NCBI): domain Eukaryota; kingdom Metazoa; phylum Arthropoda; class Thecostraca; family Sacculinidae; genus Sacculina; species Sacculina carcini. The sequence goes on along the minus strand of OU696575.1, from coordinate 9,439,140 downwards.
GCGAATCCTTTGCTTTTCATTGATGTTATCAGTAGCTCAGGAATGAATACCGCCAGTTTAATTATAACGAAATTCATATTTAATTCATTTAGTGTGATAAAATGTTTACTTGCTTTTATTCTGTTTTCTGAAAGAACAAAACCGTATATCCAGTCTTGTCTGAGTGCTCGTCACGCGCGGTCGTGTTTTTGTTCTCCTCCTGTCGTTTAGCGTGAATTTGTGACTGTGAATTTGTGACTGAGAATTTGTGACTGGTCATTATGCCAGCAAGATCAACTGATAAGGTGCGTCCGTGCACTTGCGGTGAGAGCGTGACAACGGGCGCCCGCATACTCTGCCCGGGGTGTGATCGCACATTCCACCCCTCCTGTGCCCCCTTGTCTCAAGCGGCGCACACAGCGCTGAAAAAGCATACACTTTTCTGGGTGTCTCCTGAGTGCGTCTTCGATTTTTCATCTGCTAAACGTGACTCCAGCCAGAGCACTCTATCTGAGCTCTGCAGCAAACTGGAGACTCAGCTTGCCCAGCTGAAGACGGAGCTTGTAGAGGAGATCAAGTCTTCGCAATCTGAGTCCGCCACTTCCACCCGTCCGACTGTCAAGGGAGCTGTGAGCCACTCGTTCGCAGTTGTTCTGAATAACAAGACGGCGGCTCCTATCAAGACGATAGGATGCAAATAAACAAATAATATGCGACAAGAGGTCTTGTAGAGGTCTACAAGACCTCTTCATTTACCTTTTCATGACGGACACCATCGAAAAGGTGCTGTACACGGTGCCAGTGGCGCAGGTACGTCAGAGGTCGGGGAGGGGGGAGTCGTCCTATAGTTCCGCTCCGAAGAGGCTGCCCTAGATGCTGCCACAAAACTTGGTAGCCAAATCGAAAATATTGAGGTGACGGTGCACAAGCGTCAACCTTCGATCCTGCCTACAATTACCCTCACCAACGTTCCAGCTCATCTGAACCCCGAAAGGCTCATGTCTACCCTGCGACTGAAGAACCCCATCGTGTCATCTGCTCCTGCCTCTCAACTAAAGCTACTGTTCATCTATCGGTCCAAGTCTGGACAAAGGAATGCTGTTCTGGCTGTATCGCCGGAAGTCCGACGCGGCATCAAGTCAGTGGGAGATCGACTCTTTATCGGCCTCCGCTGCTGCGTGGTATATGACCGCTTTTGGGTGGTACACTGCGGTTGCTGTGCGGGTCTCGGTTATCGGACTGAGAGCTGTGCTAACAACAACAAGGTGGCATGTGGGCACTGTGCGGGATCACACATGTCCGCCGCCTGTCACAATCGCTCCAGCGCCCAGTGCATCAATTGTGCCCGTCGCAATTGCCCCTCCAACCACTCCTCTTTTTCGCCCAACTGCCCCTCTCTCATCACACTTCGTCAGTCCTTCCGTGAGCGCACCATTGTGGTCCCTCTTCCATCACCCTCCGCCACCCTTCTCTCTGCTCACCCTACCTCTTCCCTCCCTCCCACTACTACTGCTGCCTCTTCTACGCCCTTTCCTACTAACCCTGGTAACCAATGACTACTCCCGCGCTCTACCACTGCCCCTGCATCGGCTCTCACCCTCCCTGGTCCCCCTCACCTGTCTGACACTCAGAATGATCCTAAATTTTTCCCTGTTGGCCTACTCAATGTCCGTTCTGCCAGTAATAAGATGTCCTATATTTGTGATAATATTTCTCACCTTAATCCTTATCTCCTTATGCTTACTGAGACATGGCTGCTTGAGTCTAACGTTTCAGTTTTTTCTGCCCAATTGCCCCATTCGTTCAAGTTCTTTCATGTTTGTCGATCTTCTTCTTCCTCTACTATAAGTATAAGGGTGGAGGTGTGGATGTTATTTTCCGCTTTTCTTTTGCCCTCAATTAACTCAATGATATCTCATTTACCTCCTCTTCTTTTGAGTACAATGCACTTTCTCTGTCTTTGTATGCCGCGCGTCCTCTTGGAATCTGACTGGTTTATCGCCATAGTAGCCCTGACTCATCGGCTCAATTCAATTCTGATTTCGACAGTATTATTGCCATCCTATTTCATCGTTTTTCCGACAACTTCATATTACTTGGTGACTTTAATTTTTGGATTGATCAGCCTTCCCATCACCCACACTCAACTGATTTCCTTTCCCATCTAAATTCCTGGGACCTCACCATTATGAACTCTGGCTGTTCTAATTTATCAGGTCATAACCTTGACCTCCTCATTTGTACCGAAACATCTGCTAAGCTCATTCCTACAGTCATCATCACATATCCTCCTGATATTGCCATATCAGATAATTCCCTAATTTCTTTTAAACTAAGTCATCAAACCAGTAACACCAATCCTCCGCCTGAATTTTTTTTGCACGAGACTACAAACATTTTGATGTCTCACTTTTCAACAATCTCGCCTCTGCCTCTTTTGACCCTGACCTTTGTTATTTCCTCCCTCTCTCAGCCCTTCTGCCTTCTTGGACGACTCCTTATCTAAAATGAATGATGAAATATTCCCAATGCGTCGTTAAACTGTCAAATCTAGTGTTTCTCCTCAGCCCTGGTGGACCCCCAAATTACGCCGCCTTCGTGCTAACGCTGCTGGCGCCGGCTTCGGCCCGGCTCTAATTGGTATTCATTTTGTCAGACTCGCAAGTCCTTCATTTCTGCCCTTGATGCCGCTAAATCCTCTTATTATCAATCCAAGCTCTCTTCTGGTTCAAGTTCTTCCCGCTCTAGATGGTCTTCCCTAAAATCTATCACTGGCTTCTCCAAATCTGAGACCTGCTCCATTCCAGCTTCGACTTTATCTATTTTTTCTGAGAAAATCGCCAAAGCCAAGGCTGAATTACCACCCTCCTCTTTACGTCTGTCTTTCCCTTCCTCTGACTGCTCTTTGTCATCTTTCTCCCCCATCTCCCCAACCGCCACTGCCAAATATCTGAAAAAATTGCAAAAGTCTAGATGTCCTTCAGATGCAATAAATTTTTGTACATTTTTTGACTGCATTCTACTCCTGTCCCTTTTCTTACACATTTGGTACACCCCTCTTTTCTCAACGGGACTTTTCTGGCCTCTAAGCATGCCATTGTTTCTCCCATCCTTAAGAAACCTTCCCTTGATGCCAACACTCCGAGCAGTTACAGACCAATTTCCTTGCTCCCTCTGCCTTCTATACTTTTGGAAGCTGCTATCCTTTCTCAACTTCGCCCTTGTATATATTCTGATCTCGATTCCTGAAAGTCTGGCTTTGTTTCTAATCATTCAACTGAAACCCTCCTTCTGTCTCTACTGAATGACATTTTCGCTTCTTTCTCTTCAGGTCAATCTGTTATCTTCATCTCTCTTGACTTTTCCTCAGCATTCCATGTTCAATAGTTCTACCTCTTTCCTCACAAATTCTTAATCTTGGAGTCCAATTTGAACCCACACTGACATTCGCTGATCACATTTTCAAAATTACAGGTTCCTGTCGTTTTGTTTTACGTCAATTGTACCCGATCCGCTCTCATCTTGATGAGGCATCTGCTCTACTCCTAGTTAATTCGTATATTTTTTCGCATATCGATTACCGCAATTCTATATTTTTTCACCTTCCTCTCAAATCCATCCGCTTTCTCCAGTCAATTATAAATCTTTCTTGCGCTTTGTCCTTCGTCTACCCCCCAAGTCACCCACATCCGCACATATTCGTAAACTTGGCTGGCTGCCTGCTATGTCCAGGATCCACCATAAGCTGTGCTGTATTGTCTATAAACTTCTCCATACTCCTGCTCCACCTTCTTACCTGTATTCGCTTTTAACTCCCTCTGATCGGCCATTAAGTCGCCGTACTGTGCCCCTCGTATGTCATTCTGCTGACCCTAGTCTAACTGGTCAGCCAAATCCTTCTACTTTTCTGCTCCCCGACTTTATAACTCTCTTCCTCATCACATTCTACAGAAAAAATCCCACTCTTCTTTTTCGGCTTCCCTTCATATATACTTACTGTCTCTTCCGTCGCCGCCCACTCACCCCTATAGAAATTGCTGATACTCTTTTTTGGCTTATCTCTCAACCCCAAAATTAAGTATTTTCTCTGTCAGCTAGACTTCTCTGATCCCATTCTTTTATTATGTCTCGCCTCTGATCATGCGCTATATATATTTTCTTGATTTTCTTGATTGTTGTATATATTTCCTGCTCTTGATTCCTGCTTTTTGAGCCTTGTCACTTCAGCTCATTTAATTGTTATTTTTGAGCTCATATCACTTTTTATACCTTATTTTGCTCTATTTTGTACGTTTTCTCGCCTTTGCAAATTAGTGCGCTATACCAAATACATGGTTTGTTGATGTTGTTGTATATTTCCATGCAAATATTTTAGACCACGATAATCACCGATTTGCATTTTAGTTGAAGATAATAAATTGACATGAGACAGGCTCAAAACTAATCTAAACTATGTGATATAATTTGAGTAATTAGCGTTATTAGTCGAGAATATATAAGATTGAAGCTGTTATATAAGTCTATTCTATACAATCCCATCAAACATAACCTTCAAACTTATGATAAATTAGTGGGTTAGTCAATTATGTCAAGTTGGTTAATTCTCGCATATGCAATCAAACAGCAAGGAATCTGGCACATGTTCACATCCAGCTTGCTGTTATGTGTGTTCGTATCTTAACCATGGTGTTTCTGGCTCATTCGTTGTTAATGTCAGCGACATAAGTATACCAGTACGGAGAAGGTTGTTGTGGCTCAGGAAGTTGCCGATCGTACTGGACAGTCGGAAGTTGTGTCTGATGAGACCGGTCAACCTCATGTGTTGGTGATTGTATGGGCTGTGCCGGGGATCCTAACATTTGAAGAACTTCCTCTGGTTGATACTGTGCGTGTGCTTGCTGCAACTCGAAGACATACTGACCTGGGCTTTGATACGTGTATGGCTCAGGTTGTGTGAAGATGTGGTAATATTGGTCAAATGAACTTGGACAGTTAACCCATTCCGGGCTTTGGTAACTGCAATGGGCTTCAGAGTGAACGCTATAAGCTGCTGGTGTAGTCCAACTCTGAGATGTTGCCTGATGTGTTGATGGTTGCTGGTTCCAATATGAATCCGCTTCCTCCGTCTGAAAGGAAGAAATACCAACGTCGCTTTCCGCAGCTTGTTGGGATATCGGGTATTGATACGGCTGATTAGGTGTATTATTTTCGGGTGAAATTTGTTTAGGCATGAGAGAAATGCTCTCAGACATGCTCTCTGCAACGCTGGTTTCAGTAATCGGGCTTGTCAACTTATCTGTATCTATTTTCACTAGGATAGGATGGTTTCGAAGCATGGCCCTTTTTCCCGAGTGTGTTTTCAGCAGTGGTAAGTTTACCGAAGAACCCTTAATCAAAGATCCACGCATATCGCCATACACAATAACAAAATTGGCTGGCATATATACTCGATTGTCATTTTTTTCCAGAGGTGAAAAATCCGTGTATCCTCCCTCCCAAAAGGCATCATTTATGCTGAGTCCTCGATGATCTGGATTTATATTACCCATGACAATTATCGGATGGTTCGCACCAAACCTCTGCTGGGTGCATTTGACAATAGCGGTAATTTCATTGATGCTGGACTGTAGGGCTCCAAATTTTGAATTGTATCCGATTGCCGTGAAAATCCGCGCCGGTATGGATCTGTTGGTCTTGAACATACAAACAAGATCATTACGGTCATACAAAACCGAATCCGAGCACTGACGACTGCATTCTTCAATTGTTATTATATTTTGCGAGTACACGAATTGACCATGTTTTAAATATCTTTTCCTGTTATTCGTATGCACGCTATTCCTGTTGACAGTGCTTGTTATGCCTGTCAAAAAGGACCTTTGCGTATGGCTGATTTGTGTATACGCCACAAATATGAGGTCATACGTCAAAAATAACTCACCGAATGACTGAACATAGTCCTTAAGTTCATTGTTTTGCTTGGGATGTATGCACCATTGTACATGATAACTGCCGACGTTGAGGATAATTCCATGAATGCAGCAACTGTCGGACAGCAGCCAAACGAATAGCGTCAGTCGGAACCTGTTACGTTCTTGTCTCCACGTGTCTCCCTTCATTCCACTGCCTCTTGTACAATGTCTCGTTGTCGTATCATTAACGAGAAGTGCTCGAGTGGATTACGAATACGATTGCTTGCCTTCTGCAGCAGGTAAATAGCTGTGCAGACTGTCCGTAATGTCCGAATGCTTCAGTAGAGCTGTGTATGGTGTCTCAAATTGGCCGAATAGACGACTCTACAAATTTTCCCAACATATATCGGTCGACGAGCGAGGTCACAATACTGTCTTACGTCAATTCAATTTTTTTCCAGACTTATGGAAAGCAACTGCAAGCCTTACCTGACTTGTATATTGTTTGATAATGTTGCGACAAATGCAAACATTTGCAAAGGTCATTCGAGTCAATGATATATGCAGTACGAACAACATAGGCGCTTGCATACCACAATTCAATATGTATGAAAGAAATGGTAGACATGAATGATATGGGGATGACTTTTAAGAAATATGGAATGCCAGATATTACTAGGTATTAATATATCTTATTTTCAATTATGATGAGAACTTACGCACATATTTTTACTAAAACAAAGTGTTGTTTGCATGCCTTTGCAAAACGTCGCAGCTAAATTACTTGGCTCAATACTTCAACGACAAATCGATTTTTGTTTTGGTATGGTTTTGTTTTTGTATCGTCAACAGCATTTTATCTTTTAAGCAATTGTTTCTGGTGTAATTGAAATTGTTATATTCAATCAATGCCTTACTTATAAAGGTGAATATACTGATTATTCGTGCATGCATGTCGTCAATTGATAAATCAGTTGGTTGTCACAATTTTATAGCTTTGTTTTTTTAGCTCAGCACTGTATTGATGTTTTGACTTGTTCTCTATTGAGACTGTGTGGCTGATTTGAGCTGAATATCTATGCTCACTTATTGAGACATTCCAAAGGCAAGCGAAGGTAAAATATTACAAAAAGCTAGGATAACTGATCAGAAAGCAGACAAGGGTTCAAGGAGTTTCACCGTTCTTATCAGTCATTCAATATGGCTGCTTAAAGTCACACACGAGAGTGAAATAAGAAAAAAACGAATAAATCAACAATTGAAGTAAAATATAATAAGGTAAATAATATGATGAAATTGTAAATTGAGCACAAATCTTACGATCAACAATATGTGTTGGAAAATATTAATGAAAAAAATTATATTATTACATCAGGATATAACATACAGGATATACATCAGGATATATTATAACACTAGGGTATAAACGAAATGTTTACTGTAAAAAGTCGGTAAACTGCCTAGCTTATGTGGCGTTACTCGTCAATAGTTGAACCAGGCACTTTCCCATTTTCACTACCTGCGTGTAGCGCTTGAGTTGATTGAGATATCTCAACCTTATAACTCAATCACAGGTAGCCAGGCGCCATAAATTTTTCGGCGGGAGGGGAGCTGAGAGGGTGCTAAGGGAAAATGTGTGGGCTTGTCTCTAAAATCTCTAAAATATCGCGAATCGCGATCGCGAATAACGCGAATCTCTAAAATAAGGATATTTTTGTGCGCGCGTGAAAAATTCAGGCTTTCACTGTAAACTTGACCTTTTCATATACCTGACAAAATTGGCAAATGTTTTGATGGCTTTTTTAGCCACGGATCAAAGCATTATACACTCTCAGATGAAACTATTGAATTTACTACTCTAACTGTACAAACTCCAAAAATTTGGAGCGTCTTTCAAAACGAAACCTGACAGGCCGAACATACCGCAAAACGAGCACATGTCCGCGAAAACAGGACATATGCTCACCCTAAGAAACACGAGGAATTATACTTCAAATATTCATGGTGATAATTTTAGAGGAGTTTAGGGGGAACATTTCAGGGGGATCAAGCTCCCCTATCCCCCTCTTGGCGTCGCGATTGCAGGTTGCAGATGCGTTATATTTGTGCAGAATGAACTGCTTCAATTCAAATCTGAAATCAATACAGTATGATTAAGAGAATATATATGCAATCGATAAAAAGTATGAAGTAGACCAGAAACTCAAAGTGACAATCTTCGAGAAGAAGGAGAGTGGAGATTCCGCAGTAAGACGGGGGTGCACAGCTATGACTGGAAATCTATAGACATCCTCAGTTGTTAGATGACCATTGGCTGAATAGCAGCTCGTCCACCTTTTTATATGTCCTGTTTTTAGTCCTGCTGGGAGTCTAGCCACCCTCCTTACTGGTAGAGCCAGTGTGGACGCCTGTTTAGTCGCCTACACATCGACCATGAGGCTGGTAGTAGTGGGCTACATGTTACCAGTATTTATACAATATCTGTCCTGACCAAGCACTTTCTGTCTCTAGTCGCTTTTTACGACATGAGGCAGTTAGTTAAGTCCACAGTATTTGATTCCTCTGCCGCAAAGGTTATAGCTTTTTATAGCTTAAAGTCTATAGGTTACATTTCTCTTATAGTGTTTTCGTTTATTGTATTTTGTGTTGTGTTTTGCTTTGATTTTTTAATTTTTTGAGTAATATCCAGTTATATTTTTCTAAACAAATACTTATCATATATTGACAAGACATGCATCTTAGATTTATCGCCTCATTTGAATTTCATGTGTAAAACACATTCCATCGAAATATCATGTATCTGGTATATAATCACACAATAGACCAACAAAACCTGCAAATTATATTTGAATCATCTGCATCAGTGGTTCTCAACCTTTTTCAGTGTTCGCATCTTTTTAAAATCAGCAGTCAGTTCTCGCACACGCTGAATTCCTCATCTATCTATCTATATAAAAGATACTCTGTCTGTCTGTCTGTCTGTCTGTCTGTGTGTCCCACCCTCCTAGGTCCATTTTCTGCAAGCTGCTACTCAGTTATTATTTGATGTATCCGCTAAAAATGTATACCATTACATTGAGAATGTTCTTGGCTACACGACAGGTTAACGTAAATTTTTTTAAACTAAAACCAAAAATGGTTATAGCGGTAAAAAGACAAAACGAACCCTGAAAAATGCGAAAATTTTGGTCAATATTCTACTATCTACTTTTCATAAACCAACAAAGGGACAGCTATACAAACTAGACAACTGTGTAGAAAAATATCTGTTCTACAAGATAAATTAAATTTTATATCTAAAAATTTATTATAAAATATGTAAAAATTACAAAATTTCAATCTACATTCAAAATTATATTTACACTCCACGCGTCCGATTTGCTATACTTTTTTCTCTATTTCTCAACAAATAAACATCACACATCTAAATAAATAATACCATCATGCTGGGAATTGTTTTCTACAGCACTGTATAAATTATAATTTTCCAGAGTGTATAAAAAAGTTGAGGCGGTGTGAAGTCAAAATGACAAAGTCAAAAAGGCAAAATTTGCACCGAGAAACGTGAATATTTTGGTCAATATTCTGCTATCTACTCCTCATAAACCAGCATAGGCATAGCTATACAAATTATACCGCTGTGTAGACAATGTTATGTTCTACTAGATAGGCTATAATATATACTTATAAATGATACACAAAACGTGTAGTATTGGCATAATTCTCAAATACATCCAGAATTTCACTTGAACACCGGGCGACAAAAATTTAATCTTTTTCTCCCTATTTCTCAGTAACGATTAGTCACACATAAAAATAAATTACACCATCGTGCTAAAAAATTTGTTTTCTACAAAAAGGCATAATATTTAGTTCTCCAAAGTGTACCTAAAGGAAGTTACAGCGGTGTAAACTCAAAATTACATGTTGCCAATTTGACAGCCATTGTGCACACTTGCGATTACACAGGTATATACACTGATTAAATTTTACTGAAGCCCAGTCACAATTAATTAATGCTACACTATACTGAATAGAAAGGTTTTATTGTCCTCAATATTTACTCATGAATTGTTCCGAACGACGGGTGGGTAAAATGCTACAGGGAACAAAGTAAACTACTGAATTTTAATGTGTAATTTAATTGGTATAATTTCAAGTTGCATACGCTCAAGTTGCGTAAGGATATGGGTTGTAATATCATGCAATGCCAACTATATGTATATGCTGTTTTAGCGGAAGCATTAATCTGGAATTATAGAGATGACAGAAATTTTCACTGTTTTGATAGTGTTACACTTCTGAATTACTACACACGAAGGACGGGTTGAATTTGAGCAGTGCTGAGGGAAAAAATTTCGTCAATAATTAAAACAAGAATTTACAAATTTATATTCTTCTATTGGATAAGCTTTTTGCTTATTGATTCATTATATTTTATTAATAGTTCCGCACGACGGGCGGGTTTAAATACGAGGTTGTTCGAGGGAAAATTTTTTGCCACATCTAAAATAAAAACATTCATATTTAGACTTTTCTATTGTTTATGAGTTTTAATGGGTTTACTTTATCTTTTTAAATTTCTAATCGTTTTTTATTAATTCAATATCTATTTTACTTTATTAATTTTTCTACACATTGGGCGGGTCTTAATGCTAGATGGTGATGTTAAGATATAAATATATTTTGAAAACATTATGATAAAAACGTTTAGTCATTTTTCATTTTTTTGGTCAGAGTTCTGAATTATTCAGCACGACGGGCAGGTTTAAATATATATATATATATATATATATATATATATATATATATATATATATATACATTTCATTTTTGTATATATAAAAGAAATTATCTGTCTGTCTGTGTATGTATGCTTCAATATGAGGTGACATAATTGCGCGGGTTCAATGGTATAGATCAAGGGCTTCAAACGCAAACTAAGCGATGGCTCATTTTTATGAAATATAAATGTTCCGCGGGCAGCAACTATAGACAATAAAACGTTCAATTTCACCGTTTAGAATGAATTCATATACAAAACTAACGGATTTGACTTCAAGATCCAGAACGGATGATGTTCGAGTTCTGAATTATTCCGCACGTCGGGCGGTTTTAAATATTGAGTAGTAGACATATTTTGTCAAAATTAAATTAAAAATAATGAAATTTAGACTTTTCAATTGATTAAGGTTTTTATGAGTTTACCTTATATATTTTTTAATTTGCAATATTTTTATGAATTGTTCCTCACAACGGGCGGGTATTAATGCAACTCAATAGCTTGAAATAAATGGACTGAACAATTCTCCTGTTGAACAGCGAACAAAACAATATGTACCAAAACAAAGCAATATGCTTTAGCGCCGCGCAATATTGCGCTGAAAATGGTATTGCCGTAAAAAATGAGCTTGGCGTGTCAAGTGAACATTTCTCAACAGCTTTGAGTGCCTTGTGCATGCATCAACACGACAACCAACCAATTGATAAGAACACATTGCAGCTCAACATGTATAACAGCGCAAAATTCCAGCGTCATACATCTTCCAACATATCTAGTCATTTCTCAGACGTCGTTATTGACTTGTGGGCGATGCAAATTACGTCTGACGGTCTATTTGCGCTATTTGGTCTATTGTTATGGTTATAGCATTCCACACTTGCATATGGCCACGTTGGACAAATTTCCTATCAAAAGCTTCCTAATACCTAGTAGGTTAAGTTTAGATTTATCGATGGATATGGTTAGGTTCGTCATCTGTGCTATATATTATGCATATTCTCGCAATTCTCGTCCTCTCGTCTGCTCTCGTGCTCTCAACGAATCAGCTTGGTCCGCTAAATCGTTTTCTTTCCTGCTCCTCGTTTGTTCAACTCTCTTCCTGCTACTATTGTTCATGCTCCTTCCTTTTCCTTGAGTTCTTCTCTTTTCGATTACTTGTTCAACTCGTCGTTTGATCCCTCCTCACATACTCTCACTCGCTATGCTACAGTCTGATTTCATGGCTTACTCTGCTCTTGTCATGTGCTTACTGTTGTAGATATTTTCCTCTAATTATACTGCCTTTTTGACGTGTGATTTGCTCTGCATTTGAATTTTTGTGTTTTGTGTTCTTTTTCTGTATTCAGCGTTGTTGGTTACCATTGGTGTTATGTTGCGCGCGCATGTGTATGTGCGCTAAATCGAATATATTGTTTGTTTGTTTGTTCATCTGTATTGAGCATGTTCTAATGGAAGGAGAAATTTCAAACCACCATGCAAAAGTATTTGAATATTCCCGTTGAATAACAATGGTTTTGAGGGAGTTAAATATTTAAACTATACACTCAATGTACGCATAAAGCACACACACAAACACAAATACGGAAACACACACACACACACACACAAGCACAAACAAGCACAAACATACACACACATACACACATACTGGGCTAAAAACATCAGCAGGTTAAATAAGATCAATATTTTATTTAATCACAATTTAGAAAAAATCACAAATTTGATTGACAAAAAGCGTAGTATAGAAAAGAACGTTAACGCATACTGCTTACCAATTTGCTTGACAAATTGCTGCGACCAATTACTAATTGCTTATTAAAATAAAGAGAAAACACACTTTTGTTCAAGTAGTAACATGATCTCCGGAAGTATCTGACTCATTGCTGACTCAACGCTCAAAACCGGTCAACCCAGAATCATAATCCTCAAGCCACATACCCACAAGATTCATTATGATCATTCAAAAATTAATAAACGAGATGAAATGAGAACAGTGTTATCGCTATATATAGCATGACCGCTATAACCCGTGCATATTATATGTGATAGACGCTATACCGTATATGTCGTGCGGGTGCACACAATTATTGGCGCTGTGAATTGGCAGGCACATCACGAATCGGCGATAGAGACGTAATATTCCAATAAGGCCCATATGAACCCTGTACCCATGCACCCACAAGCACTCACACACACACATACACACAAGCACACACACGCATACACACACACGCACAAGCAACCGTATATATACGCTTATCAAAAACCAATTCAGGTTTTAATTTAGTGAATGTGCATTGTTGACTACAGTTTATAGTGTCAATTTGCTTATACTTATAGTATTTTCTCCACATATTTACTATAAAACATGCATTCTTTTAATGTTTGTAATATTGACTTATTAAATGTATTGCAAATTTTAGTGTCAGGCAAAATAGTAAGATTTTGTAATTTAAATAACAGTATAGGAATATAATTTGCAATGAAAACCGTCTTGTATTTGAGGACATAATGTGTTCAATGTGTTTCAATTGTCATTTAGTCCCCTCAATGCTGCCAAGATCGACTCGCCTCAATTTCTACACGCTGGTAAATTTCAATTGAAGTTTTGAAAAAAATAAAGTTTTTTTTATAAAAGACTTGACTTTATATTTTGGTTATCGTTCATTTTCAATCATTCATGTTGATCAGGCGGTAGGATATCTGAGACTGAGATGTATTTAGTATATCATATCATGCAATTATATTTCCGTCCGATTTTTTGCAAATTCAATGTACATTTATTTCCGTCCATTATTTTCGATAAATATGAACGCATTTGTCTATCAATTGATTTGTCGACTGACTTGACGTTGTATATCGTTTCCTATGCATCATATGCACACATGGACATGTATATGCCTGTGTATGAATTATGTATGTGTACGTGTGTTTATGAATGTGTGTGTGTGTATGTGCACGTGTGTGTCTGTGAGTCCTTAATACTTTTGCAAGTACATACATCAACGTGTGTATGTGGGTGTGTCATACAGTGGATGAAGGATAAATTGTACGAACACACTCCCATATATATCGTGTTTGTGAGTCCGTCTCTCCGACTGCCTGTCTGTGCAAGTGTACATGTGTTTGTGTGTGTGTGTTTGTGTGTTTGTGTTTGTGTGTTTGTGTGGGTGTGTGTGCTGTTCATGAGTATATATATATATGTGTGTGTGTCATGTAGGCTATCGCTTGTCTTGCCTGCTCGTCCCATAATCCACAATCTCATCTCCTCACAATGGACATCAGTGCGTATGTGTGCGCGTGTGTGTATCAAAACCGCTGTGAACTAATGGAAGCTGTAGGTGACAGGGTAGGTGGTAATCAATGACCAAAACTCGATAAAAGGATAAAAATATCTTTATTTAATGAAATATTTAAAATGTTATTAAATGCTTAACATTTAATATTAATATGAATTACCTATTTTTAGTTATATTATTGTTGATTAATATTCGATTTTTGTATTAGCAAAATCATTTTCTAAAGTACTTGATTAATTTTATTATTTCATTATTCTTAATTGAGGCGGTCTATTATTCAATTAAATTGCTATATTTGTCTATTATTTAATATCCTTATCTCCACTAACGCACAGGGATAATTTCATTCCATTCAAAGCGAGTCACACTGAATGCTCATCAATGCATTATCAGGTTTTCGGCGACTAAATCGACAAGACCACTGTCTCTAGCATTGAGTAGGGTGGTTGAACGCACAGTAGGGATAAACACAAGATCTATATTATAGCGGATGAGTAATCTGCTAGACAACGGTCTTATATCGATTTGCATGCTCTGACCATGTTCTATTTTATCTCCCTAGAGATCTTTTCTTACCATTCCTTGTGTTCTTATATCTGTTCTTAAATCTATTATACCATTGTCCTATGTCTATCATTCATGTTAAATGCTGATGATATTTATGCACTAGGCAAATTGTTATCGACTTAGCTCAATTAAAGTCAAAATGTTTTTTGTTGTTTCTTGTTGGGCCGGTCTGTAGGAAAGTGTTGTATATAACTTTTGTCGTTTTTGTAGAGCCTTTCCTCGATAAATCAAAATTACAGCGAAGCTGCTAATGGTGTGTGTGTGTGTAAGTTAGTAAGTAAGTTTAGTGGTCACTCATACAAGCAGTTCAGTCAATAGTACGTGTACACAGAGTACGTATACACGACATATAAGCACATGTGACAATAGTCCGACAAGCTCACGCTTCTTTTCGGACTGATACTTAAACACTAAGCAAGACTACTACTATTTGCTAGCTAGCGCCACATTCATTCTGGTATTTATATTGTCGACAACAATCAAATATAGATCACACGCAGGATGACTACATGCATACAAGCAAGCTTGTATGCACACTCGCACGCATGTACATTCATACAGACACATTTACAGAGTTTCAAATAAACACACAATCGCATATACTTGCACATATATATATATATATATATATATATATATATATATATATATATATATATATATATATATATATATATATGCATCACGGTACACTGGAGTATTGTTTGGCCAGCAAATGTTTTCTTAACTCTTTTTTTAATTTGGTAAAGCTTCCTTCTATAAGAAGTTCTTTTATTTCTGACGGCAGACCGTTGAATATTCTTGGTCCGTCATATATAATACTGTTCTTGTATATTTGTGTTCTATATGACGGTACTTCCAGATCTATGTTGTTTGATCTTGTCAGTCTTTCTCTGTTCAGCAATTGAAACGGTGATCCACACCGTATTGTTTTATGTATCAGCAATACTGCGAAGTATTGGCGTATGGAGTTAATGTTCAGTATGTTTTTGTTGTCATAAACTTGTTCCGTTGATTGGTATTTTTTCATGAAGTAAATGCACCGGAGGAACCTGTTTTGTGCAATTTGTATAGTTTTGAGAAAACCTGGCCAAGTGTTCGCCCATATTGATACGCAGTATGTTATATGTGGGTAGAAGAGTGAATAGTACAGGCTCATCATTAAGTCTGCAGATAAATTGTGTCTTGTGCGATAAAATATACCGGTAATTTTTGAGAGTTTGCTGCCCACTTCCTCAATTTGATGTCTCCAATTTAAATTTTCGTCGATGTATAATCCATGGAATTTGGTATGTTTTACCATAGATATAGGTTCTCCGTTGATAGATATTGCTGGAAAGTCAAATTGAAGTGATATGTTCTTAAATAAAACACATTTCGTTTTACTGGTGTTTATTTTTAACTTATTGTCTTGCACCCATCTATAAATTTTTTCCAATTCCTCAGTTAAAGTGGTGTGCAGTTTGTCCAGTGAGTCATCTTTTAGTAACAGAGTGGTGTCGTCTGCATAAATGGTGTAGTGAAATTTCTCGCTGTCGTTTATTATGTCATTAATGAATATTTGGAACAACGTTGGCCCGAGAATTGAGCCTTGTGGAACTCCATTTTGAATAGCAAGAGCCGGCGACACCTCATTATTGCACGCGACGAATTGTTTCCTATCGCACAGGTAGCTTTTTATCAATTTTAAACAAACTCCTCTGATACCCAGGTTTTCCAATTTGTCGTACAGAATGGTGTGATCAAGACTGTCGAAAGCTTTGGACAAATCAATTAATACACCAATGGATATCTCTTTTTCCTCTAAGCATTTGTACACTTGATGAACTAAACTTAATATTGATTTTTCTGTTGATCGGTTTTCTCTGAACCCAAATTGCTGCGTTATCAGCAGTTCATTTTTTTCAAGGTAGGAACACAGTCTCGAGTTAATGATAGATTCAAAAGTTTTGCTGAATACGGGTAGAATTGATATTGGCCGATAGTTATTGACTGCGGCTTTGTCCCCTGATTTGTGTACCGGTAGAACTCTTTCTGTTTTCATTTGGCGTGGAAAATAGCCGTCCTTTATTGATAAATTTATCATATGGCATAGGGGTAAGGATATGTAAGGAGATGTTCGTACTAACAGTTTTGGTGGAATGTCGTCGTATCCGGGGGAGTTGGACTTCATTGAAGAAATCACTCTGTTGATCTCAGCTTCGGTAGTGGGTTCCATAAACATGGAGAATGTGGTTGGATGCTTCAAATAACGTCTGTGATCAGTATGTGTTTGTGGAGTTGCAAGTGAGGTTTTCAGGAAATGAGTGTTGAAGGTTGCGGCTGTGTTCGCGCATGGCGGATGCAATTCGATTGTTTGAGATTTTTTCTGTTTCCTACCCATTAGTGAATTTAGAATAGAACATTGTTTTTTCGGGTCGTGCCTGTTCTCGGTGAGTTTGTTTTTATAGTATTGACTCTTTGCAGCACGGAGTATGGTAACTAGTTTATTTCGGTACTTCCTGTATGTTTCCCCGTATATAATTGGCCACTTTTTCGATAACGTTTATAGCCTGTTTTTCTCAGTTATGCACTTTTTTAGTGATGCTGTTATATGTGGACTTATTGTGATCTTTGTTTTGTTTTTCAGTATTTTCAGTGGAAATTGTATATCGAATGCCTCTTTAAATTTTGAATAAAATTTATCGAAAGCCTCGTCAGCGCATTCACAGTTCAAGACCACTTCCCAATTAGTTGATCGGATGACTTGATCAAAACCATTCAACTTGTCATCACTCAACACCCTACGTCTAACATAATTTTGATCCTGACTTGATAACGGAGTTATACAGAACTGTGAGACTGCTGGGTAATGATCGGTTATGTCGGTCTCGATGATCAGGTTTCTACTGTTTGCTTGCATCTCAGTGGTCCAAATGTGGTCAATCAAAGTCGCTGTGTTATCTGTTACTCTGGTTGGTCTGGTGATTGTGGGAAACAGATAGTTTGAATACATAATGTTTATGAAGTTATTTGTGTTTTCGGTTGATTTTAGTAGATCAATGTTGAAATCTCCAAATATAGCAATGTTTTTGTACTTTTTGCAGCTACTAATGCCAGCGATAATATCTTGAATTACCTCGATGAATTTGGATACTTTTCCGTTTGGAGGTCTATATATACACATGCATATTGTCCGATAATTATTGTGTTTTATTTGCACAGAGAGAGGTTCTGCGTGAGACGAGGATATTGTATACTCGGCCACCTGTTTCGATTTGTAACAATCTTTCACAAACATTGCCACTCCACCGCCAAGAATATTTATTTCATTAAAATAACTGTTGTAACCCGGTAATGCATACAGCGATAAATATTCCTTGTTCAGCCTGATTTCGTTTAATCCCACGATTTCAGGGCTCAGAGAACTTCCCGCCATGATTTCGTCTATAAATTGTTGAAAGTTGTTTGGTATAGATCGTATGTTGAAAGTTAAAATGGTCATGGTTTTATTGTCTGGATTGGGTACTTTTTCAGGTGAAACGTACTCAGTTTCAGGAGTATTAATTGTGTTCAGGTATCTGTCAACATCAGAATCGATATGATAGCCTGGTTTTATGGTTTCAAATTTGAGGCAATCATTGTTTGGAATCATTGTGATCTATGCAAGCCATTTGAGTTTATCAATAGCCTGTGTTTGAATGTAACAACAAAGTGGACATTCCCGTTGATGTTTGTCATACATAGCTGACTCATACTCAGTTTCATGTGACCGATAACACAATCATCGAGACAGCAAAACACACACGCATACACCAACATACATACTACCGTTTTCAAATACCTAGTTGTGCATGGCTGATTCACACACACATTCACGCGACTATTTGTAGAATCACCGAAATAGCCCGCCACTTTCGCATATTTTAATACATTATACCGAAGTATTCATATGACTAACCGTTATATATAGATGACTCACCAACATACTCATGCAACCGCTCGCATACTCATCCACACACACACATACATACACACACTTCTCACCACACACACACACACATACACACCAGCACACCAACTTTAATTTTATTACTGAAGTTCACCAACAACTAGATCACGGCAATCACATACTTGGTATCTTTTTGGACCTTTCCAAGGCGTTCGACTCACTGGATCACTATATTCTCTTCAAAAAACTTGAAAAACTTGGTATAAGAGGGGTATGTCTTGATTTATTTAAGAGCTACCTTGATAATAGAACTCAATCTGTTTTTTATGAAAACGAATTTTCTTCACCTAAATCTATAAGCAATGGTTTTCCACAGGGGTCAGTGCTTGGTCCAATTTTATTCCTTATTTATATCAATGACATTGTGATAGCCAGTTCCAAATTCAAATTCACAATATACGCAGATGACACGACACTCACATTAACCGATCCAAATTTACACAATTTACATTCTGTCGCAGGATATGAACTCAATAACATCTATCAGTGGATTTCTTTAAATAAGCTCAAATTAAACTTAAACAAGACTCAATATATTTTCTTCCAAGACAGATCGAGAAAATTGACTTTTCCACCTTTAACACTGGACGGTAGATTGCTGAAACAAGTTCAAATAACAAAATTTCTTGGAGTCACTATTGATGAAAGTATGAATTGGTATGCACATATTGAAAACGTCTCAAATAAAATTTCAAGAACATGTGGTATATTACACAAAGTTAAACGTTCACTTACACATGAATGCATGCGTAGTATAAACTTCACTCTCATTTACCCCACCATTTACATATATTGTGTACCAATCTGGTCATGCACGTGGCCATCTTACTTAAAACGAATAAAAGTTGCACAAAACAAAATTATTAGATGTATTATGAAGCTAAAAATGTTTGATTCAACAACAAATTCTTACTCAGCAATGAAATTACTACGTTTCGGCTCTATACGCGAATACTTCATAATCATTTTTGTCTATCGGCTACTACACGAACATAAGGAGATCTATAAAATTTTCTATCGCTTGGACAACCGTTATCACAATATCAGAAACAATAATGACCTTGCGGTACCAAAATTCAGAACAAAACTTCTTCAAAACAGCCTATTATATCAAGGCGCAGACATTTGGAATAGTTTATCTTCGGAAGTAGATTTCTTAGAAACATCTACCTAAAACACCTCACTAAAACAGCTCAAAAAGAAACTGAAAAATCACTTCCTGAATGAAACTGACGCCGACCAATAACATTTTCCTGCAATGATAACGGATTAATTTTCATATTTGCCCACGTATTCATTGTTTATATTTTTCTGCGTTTACTGCGATCTGTGCATATGTATGCATGTATGTACGTGTGTATGTGTGTATATATGAATGTGTATGTATATATGTATGCATGTGTAAATATTTTATCTCGTGATAATTTATTGTTAATTGAATCCGTTGCATTCATTATTACATGTTCGTCTAAGAGCAGTTGCTCGACCAACATAGCCGTATGTCTATTATTTTTCTGATGATTTTCGTGTGAACTGTTTTTTTCTGGCAATTTCTGGCATTTACAATTTACGATTTACAATTTACCAACACACATACCAACATGCTCACAGGCACACTTTGGATATACTAACATATCTGAATATTGATATTGATATAGTATATAAACAGATATAATTTTGAACACACATGCACACCCACTTCCTCACACATACGATCACATACAGGCACACTCCCATGCACACTCAAATTATCATGCATACGATCACAGACGCACACACACACACTCACTCACGCACATGCTCCCGCACACGACTGTATATCGACGCACTCATACGCGCATATCTGAGTAATATGTGGTTTTTCTGATAAATAACAAGCAAATACTGTTTATAGAATGAAGTTATAATAGATACAACAGACATTTTGAGTAAGTACTGTTTACCAAAAGCATTTCTCTATGGATACTCATCTTATGATCTATCTGACGGCTGGCGGCGATCACGCAGATACCTCTAGCGTTGCCCAGCGTCCGCACTGACCGTCTGTTTGTGGCCGGACTTTTCAGCACTGGCCGCCGGAGTGTGGCCGCCAGCTTTGTCGCCTCCTGCTGCTGGCGCAAGACCGTCTGCCTTTTTAGGGCTGACCGCCTGCTTGTCGGTGTTTGCTTGTGATAATTGTCTAGACTCCGCTTTCCCGGCAACAGACGACACGTTGTGGGTGCGGTCTCTGATGATCAGTTTTGTTTGCCTGAAAAAGGCCACTTTCCCGTCCGCTCTGGCCTGCTTCATGGCCGGCAGCTGGTTTTTAATGCGCTGCATTGACGCTGGACAGAGGTCTTCGTTGATGAAAATATTCGTCCCTTTTAACTTCTTCGCATTCCGCAAAATTGCCTGTCTGTCAGTTATTTTGACCAGTTTGGCGATGATTGTCCTTTTCTGTTGTGCCCTCGAACCGATGCGATGGGCACTCTCTATGGCCACCGGTGGTAGCTGTAGTTTTTCTGTGAGCAGTGCCGCTACGATCTCTGAGGTCTGCTCATCGGTTTCGTCGGTTCCTTTCTCAGGCACCCCTGTTAATTTGATGTTTTGCCTCCTCAGACTGTCCTCCTGGATGTTGGCACGATCTTCTAGTTCTTCTTCTTTGAATTGGAGCTGTTTAATTACCATTTTGTGGTCACATATTTCTTTTAGTGCGGCTTTCAGATCCCTCTCTGTGTCTGCAAGTTCAGCTTGAGATAATTCGAGGCTCTTAGTCAAGTCACTGACTTTGTCCTCCAGCCGGTTCACCCTGTCGTTGAATTGGTTGGTCACAATGTCCAACGCACGGTGAAACGCATCACTTTGTGAGCCCAGCAATAATTTCACAGCGGCAATATCCATAATGAGAGAACACTGAACGCTCCGACCTTGAACACTGTCACGTCACGACGTGTGTGTGTGTATGTGTGTGTGTGTGTATGTGTGTGTGTGTATGTGTGTGTGTGTACTCACCTATTTGTACTCACCTATTTGTTTACCACAGGAGATGAGCTATGCTCGTGCTGTGCTGTCTCCAACCCACCATCTAACCTATCTTCCTTGAAATTATCAGTATTTCACACTATCCAGTCTTTCTTTAAATGCTCCTACGCTTTTAGCTCCTATAATATCCTCCCCAAACTGCTTCCAGACATCAACACACCTATATGGAAAACCATGCTTCTTAACATCTCTCAAACATCTAGGCCTTTTCAGTTTTTTTTCCATTGCCGTTTTTACCTGAATTATCCCAAACTATACAATTATTTCTATCTAACTTTTGCATACCTATTCTATGTCTAAAATATTAATCAAGTCGCCCCTTAGCCTACGTTGTTCTAAAGATGACAAACAAAGCACTTCTAGTCTTTCCTCATATGACAAACCATACACACTATCAACCATTTTAATCACTGTCCTCTGTCATCTTCTTTCCAATTTACGCTTGTCCTTTATCTTATGAGGGGACCACACCACCGACGCATACTCTAACTGGGACCTAATGATATTACAAATTAACTTTTTAGCATGTCCTCATCTAGGTATTCGAAAACCCTTCTAATATTCCTTATCGTGTATGTGTGTGTGTGTGTGGGGGGGGGGGGTGTTTTGGCTATGCATTATTTCGCAACTCGGTCTGCCTTCACTTGTGAGCGCTGCACTCTCGCTCGTGACTGCAACCCTGCAAAAAATTCAAGAGTGGTTCAATATCCTTGTTGGCTTTTAAACCGCCTACAAACAAACCATGGTGAACACAAACCAATCTTCTTCGACCCAGAGCCAATTTATGGTGCAGCTGACCAAGACTGTCAGAGAAATAATGACTCAGCTGCAACGGATGACTTGCCCGAAGCCTCCGTTGCTTTCAGCTCCGCCACTGATGCCGATTCACAGCCACTGATGCCGACTCCGCCAACGCCTGTTCAACAACCGCGTTCATACGCGCAAGCAGTGTCACGGGAGATCATTGTGCACTCACACGATCAAGCTCCAGCAGACAAGAAGCGTGTGTCAGAGGCGCTGAAATCCGTACCAGTTGTCAAGATGACATTAATCAAGCGTTGTGCCGTCAGAGTCAGTCTTCCAGACTCAAAATTTGCAGACTGTGCAATGCGGGCGATGAAGAGCGACAAACAGCTCAATGCCACCTGTCGTGGCAAGATCATGGCAAAACTGACAATAACATCAGTCAGTTCTGACCTTTCTGATAAATACATCCTCGACTGAGTGTACCGCAAAAATGACGGAGTCAAAGCGGAAATCAAGCACTCTTCAGATCTCAAGGTGCTTTTTCCAAAAAGGTCTACGGGATACTCAAAGAGAGATGTTGCCGCCGTCTCTCCTGCTATCCGTGACATCGTGATGAAGTCAGTATACCTCTACCTGGGTGATCGACGGTGTGTGGTGCACGTCCGCTACTGGGTCACTCGCTGTGCCAAGTGCCAGCGTCACGGTCACATGTCTGACAAATACCAGACCCGAGAAAACAACTGTGGCTGGTGTGCAGGCAAGCACGCTACTAAATCTTATATCTATCTTATATCTTATATCTTATATCTATCTATCTTATAGCTATCTTATATCTTAATCTCTACTAATTCTTTGAGAGCTGCCCGCAAATGCGACACCTGTGTGCGAGGTGGACGTAGCAACGACAGCCACTCTTCGTTCGATCCCTCGTGTCCCTGCTTAATCTCGGCGAGAGCTCGAGTCATCCATCGCACCCAGACCATCGATGACTGCCGTCCGGGAAACTAGGCGGGAAAAATGACCCGCCAGATCTTCCAGCCTCGTCCACCTCCAGCTCCAAAGAGTCTACTTCTCATCTTCATTCTCGTCGCACCGCTAAGTTTTCTTCACCTAATTCAAATTTCAGTAATTTGTCACTTTAGTTTTCTGCTAATTGTAAATATGTACGTTGTGCTCTCTTGAATTTACGTTCTATTAGGTATTTAATTTCTCTCTTTGTCTGGGTTTTAGTTAACTATGATATTTTCTTTGTGAATGAATCTTGGCTTTCTCACTCTGAATTTTTTTCTTTTTATATTATTTTCGCCGAGGTCTTCCTTCGAATTATTCAGCTTTTCACCAGTCTCGCAGCAAGATGCGACTTGAAAAAAACGATGTTTTTTTATAAAAAAAAACTTTTTTCCAAAAAAGCCTCGACCACAAAAACACGTTTTTTGTATTTTTTTGAAGAGTCATGCAAATAATTCAAATTATGGAAATTATATATTTGGGATGTTAAATGAATTATTATTAACAACACATGAGATATTTATGGTATTAGTGACACTATCAAATTGAATTGTCATTAAATATGCACAATAAAAGTGTTATAATGTGTCTGAGAGCCCTAATATAATTGCTTTCACGGTTCTGTGCGACACTTCTATGTACAGTACAGCTTTGTATCCAATTATTGAGTTTATCATTGTGTAAGAAAGCAGGGTTTGAGAACCGTTTTTTTCTGCCAAAAACTGAAACTGTTTAAAAAAACAACAGGTGACATATTTTTTCCATTTTTTACATATTGACTTTTTCCTACCAGAAATGAGCTACGTTGATTATAATAACTTTCATTATTTCATTCAACAGATCTGTTATTTGCAAATATTAATGTACAAACACTGCAAATATTCACACAAAGACTACAAATATACACACAAACTTGGTGTCACTAACGAGACTACGTATTATTTAGAGTGGCAATCCTGATCAGAAAAACGGTCAATATTTTCCTGTAGGAGAAAAACGACTGAGGAAATATACTTAATGTACAAAAAGGTATTTGAACACAAATAACTACATCAAAGAAACCATCATTCATAAAACCAGTTCTAAAAACAGGTTAATAATAACAAACCAATTAATTTGGTTCAACTTTTCCTGATCTGCCGCCAATGTTTTTACAAATATCTACATCTACGTTATAAAAAAATATATCTTTTGAAAAAACACGGTTGAAAAAACAGTTTAAATCAAGTGATTTAACTAGCCGCTTATACCAGCAGGCTACTTTCTATACAAAAGGTATTTGAACTTAGATCAATCAAATCTATCTTCCATAGAGACTGTTCTAGAAAGCATTGTTTCATTAAAAAGCCTTAGTTTAAGTTAACGTTTGTCAAAAAAAACACTTGAACACCCAATTAACTTGTCTTGTTCTGCTATTTACATTTTCTGAATCTGTACATTAATAAAACGAATATAAAACTAGTCTGAAAAACATCATTGCATTTTTTTTATACAAACATGGTTTCTATAAGAAAAACACATGATTATTCAATGAATTTGTTTCGTTCTGCTGACAAATTATATCAAATATCCACATCATTAAAATCATCTATAAAAACATGGGTTTTCTCAATGAAAAAACCTAAACCACCTGACCCAGATGCACTTTCAAACAGTCTCCTGGGATAATTATCGATAACTATTTTTGTTTTTTATACTATTATCAAATTATTTTTTAAATAATACACGCAAATATGTACAAGACATCAATTAAACTCATTTCTATGCACTAAAATCCAGCATCCGATGACAATTGGGTCAAATTCTAAAATACAAAAAAAACAACAAAAAACTAAAAAATCATGTTTTTTTTGCAAAAAACGCAACCAGAAAAACATTTTTTTGCATCACTAGTCTCGCTACATCAATAGCTCTAATCCCTCTGAGTCTGTTGGTGGTGGTGTAGCTAATATTTTCAATTCTAATTGCATTCACCTCATTCAATGTAAGTTAGATCAATATATATGTTCCTTCGAATACGTTTGCTCTATGATCACTGGCCGTAACTCCCGTAACTTTATTCTTTCAATCTATCGTGGTATCGTAACTATGTATCTAGCTCTGTTTTCTTAGATGAGTCTAGTACTCTCGTTTATATGCTCGTATCTATGTTTTCTTCAAGGATCATTTTATGTGGTGATTTTAATCATTAACTACAAGCCCCTGATCTCAAATCGTGCACATCTTCGTTTCTTGAATTAATGTATTCGTATGGCTGATCAACTCATGTGTCCCACAGGGATCCATCCTAGGCCCTCTCCTTTTCAATAATTATTTAAACTTCCATTGGTGCAATCCTTCATCGTCACGATGTCGCTTTCCAAATCTTTGCGGATGCCATCCAGATTATTCTCTCGTCTACTAGTTCCCAATCCTTTGTTTCTTCTCTCTTGTATGATATTGAAAATTGGTCTTTTCCCTAACATTTCAAGCTCAATCCGGATAATACAAAATATCCTTTTTAAAATCTTCTAGAAGCTTAGCTTCTCTATATGTTCCGCTCTCTGACTCTCACACCTTTTGCATCACTATAACCTGTTACTTTAGCCTGTTCTTACTCGTATTCCTTCTCTCTTTTGCATGCTTACTTTATCTACGCTATGACTATATTCTCCCGAGTTGTGTTTGTTGTGTTGTGTTGTCATTATGTTCCAGTCGTGTTGTCTTGTCCGTCATGTTAGTTCTATTCCGTGTTACCAACTCTGTTTATAATCGTGTCGTGCCCGAGCCCCTTCGGTGCGCTATAACAAATACATGTTGTTGTTGTTGTTGTTCGTAGCTTAGGTGTTCTACTTGATGATTCTCATTACTTTGATCTACACATCTCTGATATCATTAGGGTCTGTAACTTCCATATTAAGCGAATCTGATTAAAGCCTATCGTCTAATCTACAATCTCCCTTTTGGTTGTCATGTCTCTACCTTTCTACAAAAATTAGGACTTCTCCCTATTAAGGCACGTATTGACTACCGTGTCTGCTTAATTATACATTCTACTCATATTCTCCGTAAGCCCTCGTATATAATTCAACTTCTGTCTTTTAAGAAATCTACTCAAGCGCTTAGATTATCTGATGATTCTCGTCTCTTAGTTGAACCTGCTTTTTCTTCTAGACATTCTCCCTATAATTGCTGTCTATCTATCTTAGGTCTCCGTCTTTAAAATAAGCTCTCCTCATCACTACGTTCTATCACTTCTATACCACGTTTCAAAAAACACTCTAGGAAATTTTTGCAGTTGAAGTCATATTATATCTTAGATAACATTTTTGTACACTAGCGATGAATATAAGGTGTGATTTTCTCTTTGATCTCTCCCTCTCTCTCCATCTTATACCTTGTGAATGTGTATATATATATATATATATATATATATATATATATATATATATATATATATATATATATATATATATATATATATATATATATATGTGCGTGTGTGTGTGTGTGTGTGTGTGTGTGTGTGAGAGAGAGAGTTGAGCCGGCATAGCGGGCAATTAAACGTACGGCTCAATGTTGAATTAACGGATTATTGCCCAGTTAGTGAGTTTTCTTGCTGGTGAAATAGATAGCATTTCGCTGAAAAACAGCTAGCTTGGTTAATTCTTCATTTTGGTTTATAGGTTCAAGACAAAGCGTATGAGATGAAGCTATTGTTCGTGTAATGAAAGAATCAGAGATATTCATTGAGGATATCCAAACGTCTTCGGCCACATACTCCAGAAACATTGGTTTTGTAAGAATGGTTCACAAAAAATTTCATTCTATTTCCCCAGCGAAGGAATCTCAACATTCTCGTATCTTCGTTTTCCGCTCAAATCCCACTCTGCCAAAATGACACACTATGTATTGATGAAGATAATACTTCTATGCTTATACAAATTCACAGCCAATTAACAAACAATAAGTTCGCAACATTCAGATTTCTAGGAGTATTTTTAAATGCAGAATTTGCAATAACCAACCATATTTGAAATTATTGTCATGATTCCTCGGAAGTCATGTACCCTGGGCCGAAAACTATTGATCTAGAAGTAGCACACCTTGTTGGTAATGGAGGTTATCTGAACTGGATGATGTCACCTGTTTTGGACGCCTGGAAGCTGTCCTGGAGAGGGATTCGCTCGAGTAGCGCCTGCAGTGAAGTGTAGGGTAGAATACTTGTGTTGCGGTTGACCCTCTCGACGGCATGTTGGAAGGCTGCCAGTTGTCGCTCGGTGCCCGAGTCGAATAGTCCGACTGGAGAACATCAATGATATTATTTTATAAGTCATCCTTTTATAAGCAAATGTTGGGGATGCGAAAGATGAATGTGACAATTCTAAAGCATGACGCTCACCCTTGCAAAGTGTTCCCAAAATTCAATTACGATGACTGCTATTCCAAATTTATTATCACAATAATAAAAAATAAACACCATTTTATATATGGAAACAATAAAAAATCATAGGTTTGTGAATTTCACAGAACTTTTGACTCCTGTGTGTTTTTAGCGCTTGAGATGGGGTAAATTGGATCGATATTGAATGAATGGATGGAATTGGATGAGCATATTTTCTGTGGATTCCTGGATATCCCAAATAAAAAGAATCAATGATAAAGTACTCGAGTTCAAGCTTTGCCAAACACATAAGTCTATAAACACACCGTAAAACGTCTATTTGAACGGCATGCCGTTGTATTTTACGAATCCTCCGTCGTAGTGAATTAGAAGGTGCCGCTGTATTTTTAGACTATTTTTATTTTTAGACTCCAATATATTGTAAATTTTATGGATGTAAACAACCACATAGCATACGCGTACATATTTGACAAAATACAGTTTCACTCATGAAAATCAGTCACTGATTGCTATTACCAAAGGAGAAAAAATCATCAAAGTGACGTTTGATTATTGGCACCATTCAAATAGAATTGTCATTCAAATACAGGTTCATGTAGAGGTTTTACGGTATACAAAAACAACAACATGTATTTGATTTAGCGCACATAGCAACAATGGCGCGATTAAAAAGAACAAAAATTGTACATACAAACAAAAATATAAGCTACAGGTCGGTGAAATATGAGACAACACAGAGCGCTATAAATACTCATTTTCAATTAATCAATCAATGTATTTAATATAGCGCTAATATGCACAGAAGCGCGACAAAATTAAAAAGGCAAACACAACTATGGAGATAAACATGTGACAACTCTAAGAACACATAATGCACACATAGGAGCACACACACACACACACACACATACACACACACACACACACACACATACACACACATATATAAGCAAAAACAAACACATACACATGGGGTACCATAAGTAAGAATGGGAAAACAAATCACGCGAAATCAGAATCAGACGATCAGACACACAGGATAAATAATATAACAGTAAGTCTAGAAAGATACAAATATAAAAGATAACAGATAAGAATTGACTGTTCACCGGGAACATAACAGGCCAGCAATAATAACCTAGCCCAGAAATTGAACAAAATATAAACGCATTAGTATTTACAAAGTGGCGAGTGGAGTAAGTGAGTGAGAAACAGAGTCAAAGAGAGGTCAAATAGATATTGTCGAATCTGATGAGAAAAAGAGTTGAGGGAGGAAGATGCGGTGATATGAGTAGGAAGAGAGTTATAGAGGCGAGGACCAAAGAAGAACAGTGATTTTGAGGACCAGGGAGACTCATTGGTGGCACGAGGACAGTGAAGAGGAAGGTGGCCGCGAGACAAGAAAGAAGTAGTGAGATTGAGAAGACGCGAGACGAGAGAAGTAGTGGGAGTGAGAAGATCAGACCAATACCAGGTGAGCATATCCAGTTTATGGAAATGATGGCGTCAAGCTTGACACCTTGTAGTGACGCACACTTAGAGTGAGCCCAGGCAGAGCAGAGTGAGCATTTCACACAGCGAATTGCATCGCCACTGGCCGTTTTGCAGAAAGAGCAATTTCCTTCAGGAAGCACGGTTGACATGGTGACAAAGAATGAGCAGAATAGTCAAACAGCGCAGACTGGCGTAGAAGGCAGGCCAAGTGAGGAAGAAGGAACGATTCAACAGCGGTCTCAATATAATCAACCAAAGTAGGAGCTCAGAAATTGAACCAATGAATAAGAATATAACATACACACACAGTAAAAATAAGACAGGAAAAAATAAGAAATCCACATAGTTTTTCAGTACAAAGATAATCAGGTAGAGATAGGAGATATAAAAATTGATTACAGGACACAAAAACACGTGAAGGCAAGCACAAAAGCAAGCAAAAGATGAATGTGCACTTTGAGCGGCTAAATTTTGGCATAGGGTGTGAGGCAATGACATGAGCGATCAAAATGTTTTGAGAATAAGTATGTGCGCAGAGATGAAGTGAAAGAAGAAAAAGAGGGAGATAGAAGGATATGAGATGGAAGTGAGTTATAGAAATGAGGGCAAAAATGTAAATGATTTTGCTGACCAGGGAGATTCACACAACGCTCTAGGACATTGTAGAGGACGTGAAATACGGGCGGAGGGATTTGATACTCGAGATACCAAACGTACAAGATATTCTGGTTAATCGACGCCGTTCAACAGTTTGAAAATAACACAGGAAAGACAGAAATGAATTCGCGGAATAATACGCAGCCAACGAAGATTGTACAAATGCTGAGATGTATGAACACAAACAACAGGAGAGAGGACAAATCTGCAACATTGATTAATCACCGTCTGACATGGTTTCAAATAGCATCGCAGAGTGTTGAAATATAAAATAATACAATAATCTATGCGAGGAAATACCAGTGTTTTGATGAGCTTGATGGCAGACGCTTGGTCGAGGAATGGACGTATTGGATACAACGCACGAAGAATAAGACGGCATGTACGTGTGACAGAACTAATATTATTGCTAAAGGTGAGAGAGGAATCCATAATTACACCCAAGTTTCGCACTGACGAACGTAAAGGAAATGGAAGAATAGGTGGAGTTAGACGAGGAGGGTGAACAACCATGAATTCAGTTTTAGAAGAATTTTTCAGAAGATGACGAGAAGCAGCCCATGATGAAATATCCGATAGAAGTTCAGACATATAGGATGAGTAGGGAAACGGAAGTGGACATAGCAGTTGAATGTCGTCGGCATAGATATGAAAAGCCACAGCATAACGTTTTAGAGTATTACACAGTGAGGACATATACAGGTTGAAGAGAGTGGGACACCCCCGTTTAGAGAATGTATTTTAATACTTGTGATAATGAAGGTAATAGATATTCAACCAGAATGTGATTCAAATGTGATCTGACAAAAATAAGCACAATCGAGACCACTGAAAGGGACATTTTTGCAAGCCACGAACAAGAAACAATTAGGATAATAATGAAAATTAGTGAAAAAGGAAAGAAGAATTGTGATGGAAGATTTCAATTCTGTGTCCAGCTCTGTAATCGAGGAGAAACGATATAGCTTGACAAAATTGTATTAAAAGTGGCAAAAACACGATGTTAACAGATATAATTCAACATAATCGAGGAATTTGGATTAGAGCGTTGAAAACTATGCTAAATATGAAAAACACTAACAAAACAAATGCAATAAATGTGAGTTCAACTGCATCATACCGTAAGCTCTCTTATTCAATAAATTACTCAGATATAGAAATCCGACATTACTACAAATGAAAATATTACAAATGTTGCAGCAATGCAATATTGCAAAATATTTAACCAATATATGTGAATAATATTTGTGAAATAATCTCAAATATGATAAAGCAGAAATAATATATGACAATCTCTGTACGTATGTGAATGCCTATACAAAACATGTGGACATATATTTGCAGGGCTATAAATGTGTGCGTGTGTATGTGTGTGTGTATGCATGTGTGTGTGCGCATGTGTGTGCGTGTGTGTGTGCATGTGTGTATGCAACGTGAACAGTGTCTTTCACAAACATCTCACGAGAAAGATTGAGAAATATTCGCCCATTTGTTGAGCGCCTTGGACATCTACGACAAAAAATGTCATTGAAAATTGACATGCAGTTATGTGCGAACAAGACAGGACACACACACACACACACACACACACACACACACACACACACACACACACACACACACACACACACATGAATGCATACACAAACACAGACGAGCACACATACATAGCCACATCTCATCCATATACTCGGTTGACACTCATACACTCGCACGGAAGCGCAAACACACTAACACACACACACACACACACACACACACACACACACACACACACACACACACACACACACACA
Organism: Sacculina carcini; assembly: GCA_916048095.2. Lineage (NCBI taxonomy): Eukaryota > Metazoa > Arthropoda > Thecostraca > Sacculinidae > Sacculina > Sacculina carcini. Next base: position 9,407,502 of record OU696575.1, on the reverse strand, counting down.
CACACAAGACACGCTCACACACGTAGACACACACACTTATATACTCATGCTTCATAATCATGTTTACGCGTCGCCTGAAAATCTCTCATGCTTGCCTGAATTGTTGTGTGACATTTCAGAAAAATTGCATTCCCAATATGGCTTGTTGCAAATTAAATATGGAGACAAATTAATATAATACAAATAATTTTGATTTTAAAGAATGTACGTACATGTACTCGTATATGTACAAAAAATGGTTGTTTTTTCAACAAAAATTACAATTCTCCAAACCATTTTGCCAGCTCTGTACGACAGCGTATTTGAAAATCACATAAAAACTGAATAACTGATTTCTGGTGAATGTTACCATGCAGTAGACTATAACAGCATTGGTAAAATATAAGAAACTTTGTTAAAATAGTGAGTTTGTTGATAAATTGCAATTGCATTTGTGAAAACCAGATCAACATATTAGTCATCAAACATTTGATATCAGGCCCTACACAACATATTTGAATTGAATTGAATCGTGTGGGTTCAGTACAACACATATCACACTCGGCAAATATTCTACAACTAACACCGCTGTAGACACTGACAAATTCAACGCTCAGAATTTAGCGAAGGGTTTTGTGTCGCCGTCAAAGAACGCCTACTATATGGGCCCGTCTCTCCCTCGGCCATTGTAAAACGGATTGGTGGAAATTTGTATGGTGTGTTCGACAGGCATCATAAATACAACGAAAACAATTCCGGGTGGTGCAATGAACGTTTATGGCACAACGCTGCAAGCCCCATTGACAGAGTGGATATACAGTGCTGCATAGTGATGATGGGGTGAAACAAAATAGGCCGATCCTGCGAGCAACGGACCTCCAAATAGCGGAATACCTCCTTGGTCCCATTTATACGTATCAAATACGTGTTAATTACGCCTCGGAATAGCAAAATTTAAATAGCGGCAATCTCCAAATAGGGGAATAAACTATTAGTCCCCGCTCATATAGCAAACCACCAAATAGCGGAAAACGAAGGTTATTTTCTTATTTATAAACGGAGGATGTGTGGAATACACGTATTCCAGCTGGTCGAGTGACAACAGTTGACTGTTACAGACTGATTGGTAGATATGTGTGACTTATTAGCGCTGGTCTTATGCATAGGCAAACTAAACGGCCGTCAAAGATCTCAGATTGGCTCGCACAGCAATCATACATAAATATAAATTTTTCTATAACACTGACAATTTTGATTCCGTTGTATCGGAGATTAATAAGGTGTTCAGCATTGATAAAACGGGACTCAAATGAAAACTGCCGCATACCAAAACCATGACCTCCTGAAGAAAACGCTGTGCAACGGAATAATTTTCTGGAGTTTGAAATGTCTCTAGAATAATTTGAGAAAGATGAAAACTAATATAACCGGTACCAGAGAATATTTTGTGAAAAATAACAATTCACAATAAAAAAGATTGATAAAGATTGTTGCAGAGCACACTTCCAAAAAGCGGAAAATTCCAAATAGCGGAATAATTTCTCGGTCCCCTTCAAGAAAATACTCCTCAACAACAACAACAACAACAATGTATTTGTATAGCGCTCACACAGAAACAAGCGCGAAAGAGACAACAATTAGAAACAACAGTACACGATATCAAGATGTGAGAAAAGAAGTAGAAAATTCACAGAAAGGAATTTTTTTTTTTATAATAATGGAGATAAATAAAATGAAAATAAGTAAAAACATAAGTAATTGTAAATTAGAGTCATAGGGAAGCGTAAGGTGTAGGAGTGCGAGAAGTGGGATCAAAAGATTTAGCAAAAAGATATTTACGAAGTGAGGAGGAAAATCTACTAAAGGATGAAGAGGAAGTGATTGAGGAAGGAAGATCATTGTAGACCCGAGGCGCATAGAAAGAAAAGGATTTTGCGGACCAAGGTGACTCGTTGATAGCGCGAGGACAGGATAAAGGACGATGAATACGAGAATTAAAGTCATTAGAAGAAACTAGAAGATCAGAAAGATAGGACGGGGAAGAGCTATTGTGCAGAATTTTATATATGAGACAACACAGCCGAAAATGAATCCTAGGAATGATGGGAAGCCAGTGGAATTGGAACAAGAATTGAGAGGTATGGCGGCAAGGTGTAGGATGGAGCACAAAAAGCCAGGATTGATTAATTATTTTTTGAAGGATTTTCAGGGATTTGTTGGTAAGAATTTAGTGGAGTGAGCTGCAATAATCAAGACGAGAAAGAACAAGAGACTGTATTAATTTAATAGAAGAAGGTTGGTCTAAACAGGATCGAATAGGGTATAGACTGCATAAAATCAAACGACAGGTGCGCGAAATAGAGACAACATTGTTTGAAAAGGACAAGTTGGAATCGAAGATAGCACCCAAGTTTCGAACAGAGGAAGATACAGCGATTGGGAGTAATGGAGGAGAAATGCGCGGAGGGTGAAGGATAAGAAATTCAGACTTAGAAGTGTTGAGAATGAGGCGACGAAAGGTGGTCCAGGACGTAATATCAGAGAGAATATCATTGAGAAGAGTGGCATGAGAGAAAGGACAAGGAATTAGGAGTTGTATATCATCGGCATAAATATGGAAAGGAATGTTGTATTTACAAAGGACAGTACAGAGAGAAGACATGTAAAGATTTAAAAGAGTAGGACCCAAGATAGAACCTTGAGGGACACCAGAAATAAGAGAAGCAGATTTTGAAACAGTTGAATTGAAGTTTACTGAAAAAGTGCGACCAGAGAGATAGGATTTGAGGAGAGACAATGCTGACGAGGATATTTTTGGGAGGATGCTCCTCCCAAAAATTCAGCATCTCCTAGCCTCCTTAGCTCAATAATTTAAGATTACATTTATCTAAATTTCAGCATACTTTGCTCTCAATCAGGTTTCCCCACTGAAATTTTTCCAGAGTCGACGCTGCTGTCGTAAGGCAAGTGTCAGTGTAAAAGCGACATCTTCACAGCTAGGCAGTATGGAGTTGTATAAATGGCTTTGCCTGCATGAGGCTAGCGTTATAGCAGTGGCAATGATTCTGTACACATGCACCCCATATAAAAATTGTCATCTCTCACTGAGTGTCCCCAGCAATATAGCATGCCCGCAGAAACATGAAGCGTCGAGAAATTTGACCTCTCGCAGACTTCCCAAACGGTAAAAAACATAAGGCGTGTTTAATATCAGAGACTATGTGAAACAAAAAGGAGAACAACGGTTTTTTCATATATATATATATATATATATATATATATATATGTGTGTGTGTGTGTGTGTGTGTGTGTGTGTGTGTGTGTGTGTGTGTGTGTGTGTGCAGTTTCAGCGGGTGTTTTCGTGAGTGCGCTGCTCAGCAATATAGACAACACAGTGCTATAAACAATTAACTAAAACCGGCTTAGACAAGTGGCATTGATACAATTGGCGGTGTCATACTACGTCATACCAGTGGCAGACCCAGACCGCAATTTTGTGGGGGACTAAATATTGCATGGGATCAGTCATGTACATGCATCATTGTGCAACTTTTTGCGATCATGCCCATATCAACAAATTCTACAGAAATATATTTTTATTGACCTTTTTCAGTGAATATCTTAGTTATCAGGAGTTGATGGAAACATTTTAGGGTGGGCTTTAAACCCCTGAGCCCCCCTCTAGATCCGCCGGTTCGTCATACCAAGACCGGTTGATACCATACTACATTCATCATACATCATAGATTCAGAGCAATTTGTATTCATTACTATTTCGCTGTGTCAAAAAGTGTATACTAATTTTCAATATTTAATGTATGATTACTGCGTCAAATTTGAGCACATAAAGGAAATAGTCAAGTGTTGAACGATTTCGCCACAGCACTTCATCCTATATGATTGGGCACGCTAAATGCCCTGGTTGATGCGTGCATGACAGTAAATCACAACCAAGAGATTCAATTGTGCAAATTTGCACACACCAGCGGCAATAGAACAAGAGCAGAGCCTATGATCGATTCTGAAAGCACAACGCTGTACGTATGTGTGAGTGTGTGTGTATGTATGTGTGTGTGTGTGTGTGTGTGTGTCAAAGTATTTTCTGAATAAATCACACTTTCCTTCATCTGGTCACAACAGTTTTGTCGCCGTTTCTGAAAATTATGAAATTTTATATTATATTTATACCCATAATTGCCTTTTTATTTTTGTTTTGTAGCGTATATATGTATGTGTTTCTGTGCGTATTATATTTGTAGGCGTCTTTGTTATATACTCGTATGTGTGTGTTTAGCTTATTAGTTTGTATCTCACCCAGTTTTATTAAGCAGGAAAGAGTGAAAAACTCGTGTGTCCCGCCTTCCAATGATCATACTTTACTTTGAAACATTTCACAGTTATTTGGTTTGTTACGCTTGCCCGTAATTCATTCCACGAACCTGAATTTTCCACATCTCTATAATTTTTGTTTTGTAAAAGGTATTTTTTGTGTCCTATCTTTGACGCTGACAAATTGAACAATTTCTAATTTTGAATGTCTTCCATGCCTGCCAAGCACTTGAAAATCATTATCAAATCTACTCGTTCTCTTCCTTCCTTCAATGTAGACAGATTCAGCATTTCCAGTCTCTCCTTGCATTCAAGACCTTGGTATTCTGGGATTGTTTTTGTTATCGCTTTTTGTACTCTCTCCAGTATATGTACCGTAAATGCTCTATTTATCCGACAGGTTCTAATAGTCCGGCAGGCTCTAATAATCCGGCAGGCTCAAATATTCCGGCACCTTCGTGAAGCTGGAGCTCGTCCTCGCTTGAGATGCGATTGTGGGATTCCATCATAACAAAAAAACACGTGGGCGATTACTACACAGAACAATACACTGTGGAGATATGCGTCTTCTCTCGTCTCTGTTATCAGTGCGCTATTTTTGTTATTGCAGTTTTTGCGCAATCCTACCGTGCGGAGTGCCCAAAAATAATCCGACAGGCTCTAATAATACGGCAGGATCTTATAATCCGGCACCATACGCAGGGGGTCGAAAAATAAACCCGCAGGTCGGATAAAAAGAGCATTCACGGTATATGTTTTTGTAGGTGAGGATTCCACACACCCAGTGCGTACTCCAGGACCGGCCTTATCAGTGAAATAATCAACCTCCTGATTATGTCAGCGTCTTTGTAGGCAAATGCAATTCAAATATTAGCAGCTTGATAATCGGGGTTTTCACCATTTCAGCAATATGAGTTTCAGGTGGCATTGTCGAATTGATTGAAAGTCTCAAATCTTTCACCATCTCAACTTCTTTTAGCACTTTATTTTCTATCTTTTCTATCCAACGTGGTCATCTCTTTCCCTTTCAAATATGACAATATCACATTTTTCCGTGTTAAATTATATCTGCCATTTTCGACTCCAGCAATTCAAATTGTCTAGATATGTTTGTAGTTTTTTGCAGTCATCCTCATTTTCAAGACTTGTTGCACCTATAGATAGTCGGCAAACATATTCGTATACGAGCAGATCGGCTGCACATCTTTCACATAATTCACATAGACCAGAAAAATATTGGTGCCAACACCGTATGTAGACAGATTCAGCATTTCCAGTCTCTCCTTGCATTCAAGACCTTGGTATTCTGGGATTGTTTTTGTTATCGCTTTTTGTACTCTCTCCAGTATATGTACCGTAAATGCTCTATTTATCCGACAGGTTCTAATAGTCCGGCAGGCTCTAATAATTAGAGCGATTCGTGAGAGACTTAACATTAGTTTGGTATCTGTCTTGTTTTTTGTAACGGCATCACAATATCGATCGTTCTGGGAAACGAAAGTCTTCAGTCGGCTTTGCATTGTTTCAAAGTATCAGGTGGCACTGGACCCCACTGCTGCAGGTATAGTACGAACACTGACCGGGGCTCGGCGCCGCGGCAGCGGTGGTGGATTCACCACCAATGCTCGTGGCCCAGCCCAACAACAGAACGCCACTGCGGGCGCTGCTCTTCCCCCTCCTGCTGCCTCTTGTTCAGTGTCTCCTATCAGTCATACTCACAGTCCTGTTTCTTCTGCCTCTGCGGCCCCTGCGGCCTGCAAATCCTGCTCGGCTTTTGTTGGCGATGATGTCATTGGGTGTGACAAATGTGATGGCTGGTTTCACCCCAGTGCGATGTGCCTGGGTCTTCCTGCCCAAGCAATTGAGCAGATTGTTAATTTGGAGGGAGAAGGCATTCTTTATGTCTGCCTCAAGTGCCGCACCAATGAACGTGGCGGTTCCTCTCCTCGGGTGCGGGGCGATTACGGGTTCTCCGCGGTGGCCCAGCTTTCCGAGATGGTCATCGCGCTCTGTGCCACCGTCCAGTCGCTGACGGGCCAGCTCTCGACCCTGCAGCAGACAGTGGCCGGTCTCGGTCAGGTGGTGCAGTCCCGCCTGGTCGAGCCGGCTGCTCCTCCCTCTGCGCTCCCGAGCGAACAGGGCGAGTCCATGAGACTCATCATCCAAGAAGAGGTGCGTGAGGCGAGGGACAGGGAGCGCCGGCGTTGCTCGTTGATCTTGATAGGGCTCCCTGACGCGGGCCCGGAGCAGGTGGCTGCTAAGGTGTCGCTAATCTCGAGGCTCTTGATCAACACAAACTTGGATGTCGCTCCTGTCGTCATCAACAAAACACGGGGAATCTACCGGTTCACAATAACGAACGATGACGACAGGAGCCAGCTGCTGGCTAACTCTCGACGGCTCAGGGACTCTGAGCACAGAGGTGTCTTTATACACCGCGACCTAACTCACAAACAGCGCCAAGTCATATTTCAGAGAAGGGCGAGAGACCCTAGAGTTGCCCCCCAACCTGTCGCGCCAACTCCCAGCGGTGCGTCTGAACCACTCACTACTACCACCCAGACGCCTTCAAACTAAGTGGCCTTTCCTCGGGGTCTACCGACCTCTTTTCGTTTTTTATATCGCACATGTTAACGTTAACTGTATAACCAACAAAATTCACTATATATCCGACTTTATTTATTCACAAAATGTTTCCGTTCTCGGGGTCAGCGAAACTTGGCTGTTGCCGTCGACTCCCTCTTCAATAATTGATATCCCCAACTACTCTGTATACAGACGTGATGTCGACGGCAGCAGACCTAAACACGGGGTTTGTATTTACGTTAAATCTAAATTGAGACACAAATTGTTTAATACGCCCTCTCCGAACACTATTGGCGTCCATCTCCTTGATCTCGATTTGTATGTAATTGTAATTTATCGCCCACCGTCTTATTCGGCACAGGAGAATGAGAATTTGTTAAACTTTTTGTATCAAAACTGCTCGGACATTGAGGTGGTTGTTATGGGTGATTTTAACTTACCATCTATTTCCTGGGATTCCTCTCGTTCTAGCCAGCCCTCCCCCACAGATGCTATATTTTCTGACTGTTTTACTTCTCTCGGTCTCACCCAACTTATAACTTCTCCCACATTTTTTCCGTCCGGTAACGTTCTTGATCTGATCCTTGTGTCTGATCCCGACCGTGTGGGAGATACCCATGTACTGCCTCCCTTCCCGAACTGCGGCCACTCTCCCACCCTCACAAATTACGTCTTCCAAAACCGAGCCGACACCGATGACATTCCTGATAGTATAAAGATTTGGCACAGGGCAAATTTCTCTGAAATCTCATACTATTTAAGCATTATTGACTGGGACTTCGAGTTATCTCACCTGGACGTGGACGCTATGTTTTCCCGTTTTTGCGAAATTGTTAAACCTCTTGTTGGTCGTTTTGTTCCCTCTAAATTCATGTCCCATGGTCCTAAACGTGGTAAATTTAGAGCCCCTGCCCACTTGAGAAAAGCTAGGAAGCGTCTATGGAGCGAGTATAAGTGTGTGCGCCATGACCATGGCAGAAATTCCGCTGTAGCTGAGGAAGCTCTCGGACGCTTCCTAGACTGCAATAAAAAGCTCAGAAGTCATCTGTTCTCCCAACAATACAATCACGAATCATCCCTCGTAGACCTCCTTTCTTCCAATTCCAAAATTTTCCACGCATACATTCGCAACAAAAAGATTGGTAGACCTGGTGTGGGCCCGTTAAAGACCAACTGTGGTGAAGTGGTGTGCGAGGCGGGACTCATGGCTGAACTTTTCGCCGAAACTTTCAGCAACATTTACTGCTCTCGAACCCCAGCCAACCCTGCCCCACACCAGAGCCACACTGGTTGTATTCCCGAGCTGGAATTTTCCTCAGATGACGTCCTCACTGCCCTAAATTCACTCAACCCTTCATCCTCCATGGGCCCCGATGGAATTCATCCCAGCTTATTGAAGAACTGCAGTTTGTTCCTGGCGTACCCACTATTCCTTATTTTCTCCAAATCCTATTCTTCGGGTATTTTGCCAAAAATCTGGAAAGACTCCCTGATCACGCCGATCTTTAAGAAGGGCTCTCGATTCGACCCTATCATGTACCGTCCAATCTCATTAACCTCTGTCTGTGCCAAATCTTTTGAACGTATCATATGTAATCATATTTTCGAGTATTTAGACAACCACAGTCTTCTCTCTCATGACCAATTTGGGTTCAGACGTTGTAGATCAACTGAAGACCAATTAATTCTAATGTACTCCCAAATTTACTCATGGGTTGATGAGGGTTTTAACGTTGATCTTATTCTTTTTGATTTTTCTAAAGCTTTTGATGTTGTGTCCCACGATGTTCTTCTAGATAAATTACGTCTCTTAGGTATACGCACCCCCTTACTCGTCTGGATCTCAAATTTTCTGAAGAATCGTCACATGCGTGTGGTGGTTGATCACCAGCATAGCCGTCCTTACGCAGTAGCCAGTGGTGTTCCTCAGGGCACGGTGTTGGGTCCCCTTCTTTTCCTAATATACGTAAATCATCTTACCTACAACATCAATTCATCGGTGAAAATATACGCTGATGACTTGAAACTCTATTTTAGCATAAATTCGAGCAGTCCTCTTGACGCCATTTCTTCCTGCCAAAAAGATATTAATACACTTGTTACTGTTGCCGAGTCGTGGGGTCTACACATGAACCCTTCCAAATGTGTATTGTTAAGATTTGGCCACAAAAGCATTCCTTGGGAACAGTCTGACTTGCCTGCCCAGTACTATTTTAACGGAGTTCCCATCCCAGAGAAGGACTCCACGACTGATTTGGGAGTATTGGTGCATTCATCCCTGAAGTTCCACCTCCATATCGCCAGCGCTGCTCGACGTGCGGGCGGTCTCACAAATAACATTCTGAGAGCAACTGTCAACCGTGAACCGGCTTTTATGGTTCCAATATTTGTGGCCCACGTCAGACCCATTCTCGAATATTGTTCATCTGTCTGGAACTTGGGTTATGCTGGCGACCTGAAGCTGCTGGAGTCGGTACAGAGGCGATGGACAAACACCATTTGCGGATTGAGGAACCTAGATTATGGCAACCGCCTCAAAGCACTAAATTTATATTCCGTCCAGGGTAGATTGTTGAGGCATGACCTTATCAAATATTGGCAAATCATTCACAACAAAAGTGTGATTTCCCCTAGTGATCTGTTCACACCACCTCATTGCTCCGTCACCAGAGGGCACCCCTTCAAAATTGCGGTCACCAGATGCAGACTGGACATACGTAAACGTTCCTTCAATATGAGACACGTCGCACTGTGGAATTCTCTGCCTAAAAATGTAGTTTCCGTAGATAGCCTGGGCAAGTTCAAATCTGCCTTATCTAACCATCTCGGGGAGTTATTATTTGATTATTGCTAATATCGGGTTTTATTTCTTCCATCTAACTCTTTCCCCTCAAAAACAACCTTTTTTGTTTGTTTTTTTTTGTTTTTTGTTCGTTTGTTTGTTTGTTTGTTTTTTTTGTTTTTTTTCCTTTAGTACATTTAGTCTGATATATCGTTGTTTTTGCAAATAGCTGCCTATGATGCACCATCCAACTCATTCTTATTGCTGTCTCTCCCAGTTCATTCTGCTATCTAGAGTTGGCGCATCAGCAGTGTGCGGCTTCTTTGGTCCTCGTACAGAGAACCGATCTCGCAGTCGGGGTCCAGGAAGCCCACCAGGTGAGAATACCAGGTGAGAATACCGTGATACTGTTATACTCCGCTTTTCACTGGTAGCCATGATGATTTCTTTTACTCTTAGATATGTGCTCAATTCTCTATTCTCCAAAAAAATCCCATCTAATCCAGCAAATTTATTTAGTAACTTCTTGTGTGGTACTCTATTAAATGCTTTCTCAAAATCTACATAGGTCGCATCCACCCACCTATCTCTTTCCTCAATTTTCGTCGTTACTTTCTTGTAGAAACTCAATAGGTTCGTTGCTGTACATATTATCCCAGACAAAAAACTGCTGTGGTGATAGTACTCTATGCTTTTCCAGATACAACACCCATATTCTGCGAATGATACTTTCCATAATTGTACATGGTATGCCTGTAAGTGACACTGGTCGGTAGTTTCTAGGATCTCCACGATCTCCTTTTTGTGTACTGGTGATATATTTGCTCTTTTCCAGATACATGGTAGTATTCCTGTTACATGGTAGTATTAGGATAGTTGTTCTGTGTCTGACGATTCGGTCGCAGCAGATTAATGTATATTATTTTCTTGGTGAATTTTCATGTCTTATCGTGTGTGTTTTGCGTATGATTCTGAGCTGATTTGTGAGTGTATTATTTGTGCTTGAACCGAGAGTGAATTGAAAGCATTTTGTTGGAAGCATTTCGGTGAGACGTGGATAAGTTTGTTCAAGCTAGCAAGCGAAACTGCACCGATCTTTTGCCATGGGGGATAAAGATACCAGGATAACTCCGGCGAATGTTATGTATGTAACACATCGTCCGGCGACTCGGCCAGGTGGATTGGATGTTCGCTTTGTTCCAACTGGGCGCACATCAAATGCGCATCTCTGAGTGAAGTTAAAGCGAACCACATACGGCAGGTCAATTGGGTCTGATCACCGTGCCTATTCAAGGCTAAGCTAGCGCTTCAGATCCAGGAGGATGTGTCTCGCATGTGGGAGCGGTTTGATGCCGTTGAGTCGACGCTATGTTCGATTGATGAGAAGCAAACACAGTCGACCACTGATGTTTCGGCGGCTCCGGTAAAGAGGCCCACTTATGTGGTAGTCCTACAATCTCAAGGCAAGTCACCGCTGCGTCCCAAGAAGATTGCGCCGTTGCTTCGCGACGTCCCTCTTGAGTCGTGCAGACAATCTGCGAAGGGTGGGATTATCATCAGGTGCGCCTCTCCCCATGGTGCCGAGCGAGCGCTGAACTGTGTGCATCAATCCGATACCTAGATTGAGGCTCACTGTATCAAAGCGGCATCTCTCCGACCTAAGGTTCCACTCGCCAACGTGCCACTGGATCTGGAACCGGACTCGTTCGTTGAGCTTATTCGCCGAAAACCCCCTGTTCTGAGCGTTCTACCTGATGGAGCTGTAAAACTGCTCATTTTCATCCGAATTCGTAACGACACTCGCCACGCTGTCCTTTCGATAACACCCTCCGCCAGAGCGGCCGTCCGGTCTGTGGGTGACCCGTTCATCGTGGAACTGCGTACTTGCCCGGTCTACGACCGCTACTGAATCTCCCGCTGCGCTCGTTGTATGGGCTTGATCATAGTGAAGCGAGGTGCATGTGGGCCAAAACGTGTGGCCAGTGTGCTTGACCCATCGTTCCTCTCAATGTGACCGTACACTCCCGGATAAGTGCAACAACTGTGCTTCCTCCTCTCGCCCTCACACTCATTCTGCTTTCATATCTTCATGGCCTTCGTTCATCTAAATTCGCTACTCCATTCGTCATCGCACTGCTACATATGATGAGCATTTGCCTCAACCTTCCTCCCTCTCCTCTCCTGCACCTCCAGCCTCCTCGTCTCTTCCATCTTCCTCTCAACATCTCTCCTCTCGGGCCTGACTACTTCCACCAACATCATCTTTCTCTAATTATCTCCCCAGTGATCACTCTTCCTCAGCTTTCCCTCCACCCCCAGTTCTAGTACAATCCACTCAACATTCTCCCGCATCTCTCTCTGTCGGACTCCTCAATATTCGATCCTGTCGCCACTAAACAACTTATCTGTCCGATCTGGTCTCCTTCCATCTCTTATCCATTCTATGCCTCTCGAAACTTGGTTGCTGGAAACCGATCTTTCATCTTTTCTATCTAACATCCCCTCCGATTTTTCCTTCATCCATAAAGCCAGAACCGATCCCAAACCCCCTGGAGGTGGAGTGGGCTGTATGTTTCCTAATTATTTTCCTATTTCTATTCTACCTGATTCTATTCCTCCCCCATCTTCCTTTGAGTTCATTTCTCCTCACTTTTCGACGTACCTATCCTATCCATAATTTTGTATTCTTATTATTTATCGACACAATCATCCTTGCACTACTTCATCTTTTTTCTCTGAATTCTCCTCTCTCATTGCAGCTATTGTATCTTCCTTTTCTAGTTGTTATCTTGTCCTCGGTGGTTTAATTTCTGGGTCAAATTTCCTGCTATTTCCTCATATTCATCGAATGTTATCCCTCTTCTTGATTCTCATGGTCTTGTATCTCCTGTTTCTTCTCCCACACAGATTTAGGGCCACACTCTTGATTTAGTTATTTTCCGTTCTCCTGTTCTCTCTACCGATTCTCCTTCTTCCAAAGCTTTTGTTCTATCCCCAGACTTTTCCTCCTCTGACCACATTCTCATTCTTACCTCACTTCCTGCCCACGGACCTCCTAATTCACTGCCTTCCAGCACATTTTCTCGCAGCTACAATACATTTGACCATTTAATCTTTCAGTCCCTTCTCGCAAATTATTTCCCTCTACATATTCTTCACTGTCTGCTTCCCTCGGATATATATAATCTCCTCTTTTCTACTCTATCCCTCAGTAACAACCATATGATCCCTATGACTGTCCGTTCTTCCCATCCTCGGTCGTCTCCTTGGAATAATCCTAACCTTCTTCTCCCTCTCCTAACTATCTTCTCTAGCATCCTCCAAGCAAACGTTTTACTCGTCTCGATTTTCTTCTCTATCTCTCGATATCCTAAAGCTCTCTGGAACATACTCAACCCCCTTTCTGGCCTTCGCTCACCCTCTGCTGTTTCCTTTCTAACCGCCAACCAGATATCTTCCTATTTCACATACAAAATCATTTCCGCCCAATCTAGAATTCCTTCTTCTGCCTTCCCCGTCAAACATACCACCTCCCTATGCAAATTCTCATCCCTTTCTCATCTTGCCATTTCCGACTTCATATCTCTTCTCTTCTCCCGTAAATTTTTTTGGCTCCTCCTGATCCGATAAACTTCAGTGTAATTGCTCCTGGTATCGACTCCCTGACTCCTTACTTGCTCCATCTCATTAACTCTTCCTTCTTACATGACAATTTTTTTGCTGATAAGCACGCCTATGCTCGCCCTATCCTCAATATACCCTCGCTTGAACCTTCCTTATGCTGTAACTACCGTCCTATATCCCTCCTTAGTTTTTCCTCCAAACTCCTGAGATCTGCCATCTCTTCTCAGTTGTCTCCTTTTATTTGTAATGTCCTTGACATTCACCAATCCGGATTTGGTCCTTCTCATAGTAAACGGAGCTTCGATTCTAACGCTTAAGAAACACTTGGGCAACTGTTGAACCATGATGTTACGTGCCAGGCAAGTTTGGTCCCACTTTGGACCAACATTTACTGATGAAAGATATTGATATTTTACCCTATATTATTGACACAAACAGAATAGAATGAAATTATAAACAATCTCTTTCATCTCTTTCAAATCATCTCTTTCATCTCTTTCAATCTCTCAAATCTCTTTCCTCATCTCTTTCACTGAAGGTATGTTCTCGTCATTCACCTTTCGAACATCCATTCTCCTTGTCCTTCTTGACTTAAGCTCAGCGTTTGACCTTGTCGATCATGACATTCTCATTAATGTCCTTTCCAACATGGTGTTTCAGACTCCGCGCTCTCATTGGTTCGCTCCTATTTGCTTAATCGATCTTACTCTGTCCAGTTCAATTCTTTCTTCTCAAATTCGATCCCTCTTACCTCTGGCGTACCTCAAGGGTCTATTCTTGGTCCTCTTCTTTTTAATATGCCCTCTCTCTGCCCTATCCTTCGACGCTGGTCTACCCATTTTCACATATATGCTGCTGGCATCCACTTCTATATTTCTTGTCCGTTTTCTGACCCTGCTCCTCTATCTGATATACTTTCGGATATATCTGCTTGGACCTTGTCCCGTCGCCTCCTTCTGGATACTGATCAATCAAAATTTCTTGCCCTCCACCCTCCTTGTTTATCTCCTCCTCTATTGTCCATAACTCTCTCTGCATCTGTTAGAAGCCTTGGCTTTATCTTTGATTCCTCACCTTCCTTCTCTGACAATATTCTTGCTACTGCTCGCATATGTCGCCTTATACTCCACTCTCTCTATCCTATCCGACCATGCCTTAACCAGCCCTCTTCTATCAAGCTTGTTCAATCACTCATCTTTTCTAGACTGGATTACTGCAGCTCGCTCCACTTCAACTGTCCTAAATCTTCCTTGAATATTCTCTAGCGAGTGATGAACCAATACTGCCGTTTTGTTTTATGTCCTGCTGTATGCCATCATACTTCTCTTTATCTTTTCAAGTTCCGCTGGCTTCCTATCAAATTTTGAATACACTTCAAAATTTGCTCCATAATCTTTAAAGTGTTACAATGTCCCACTAAACCTGCATATCTCTCTGCCATACTTTCTCAATCTGAAACCCCCTCTTCTCGACATCCTGTCCCTTTAGCCTGCCCTCGCGCTTTAAATAAGTCCGCGTGGTCTTTTGAATATTTCTTCTTTTTCGGTCCGCGTATTTACAACTCTCGCCTTCTCACATCACCTCCTCGTTGTCGAATCGTTCATTTGCTTCTTCTCTTCGTGAATATATTTTGTCTATCCTTCGATTCCACCACTCACTCCTTGACTCCTTTCGCCCCCCTCTGATCTCTGTTTTATGTTTCTTTTATGTAGTTGTTTGTTTGATTCTGCTTTTGTGTCATGTATATAGTTGCACTTGTCCGGGAAGACTCTGACTGTGTATATTCTGCGTGCATGCATTTTGTTCCCTTGTTTTTAATGTCTTTACGCTGCGCTCTTCTACGTCCTTGTTTGCCCCCCTAAGCCCTCCCCCAATCATAATCATGGACATAAAAAATTGTTACCACTGTAAATGAAATCCTGTAAGTTTGGTTCAAGTTCGAGGACTCAATCAGTGTGCCCGTGTACCGTATTGTAATATTATGTAGTCAGCGTTCGAGTGTAGCTCTTGATGCTTCGCCAAGCCTCCTCAACTTTTTCCTTAGCCCCACAACTTCCCCCCCCCACTCAGCCCTTCCATCGGAAAAATACTGGCGCCGCCATTGTGCTGTTGTTATTCCCTTTTCCAGCGAGTTCCTCATTATAAGGTGTAATGGTGTACTCAACTCTTCTGCCCATTCTTTTAACACCCACCCTGATACTTCGTCTGGTCCACTTGCTATATTTTTTCAACTCGTTTCAATTCTTATTCCACTTCTTTCAATGAAATGTCAAAAATTTCATTTTGTACGCTTCTCTTCGTTCACTCCCCATTCTGCTGTCTTCAACTTCCTCTATAAAAACCGATTGAAAATTCCTGTTCAATATTTCACATATTTTTTCATCATCGAAATGCTTTGTCTCGTTGTCAATCATATAATGGATTTCATTCTTCACTTCGTTTTGTTATTAACATACTTGTGAAAAAAGCTTGGGGTTCTCTCGTATATAATCCACAATGTCATCTTCACACTTCAGCTTGGCATATCGAATTGCATTTGTGTAGTTATGTCTACGCTTTTTGTATTCTTCATACGCTTGATTTTCCTCATTCTTTTTGTACTTTTCCAAAGTTTTCTTTTTTCTTCCCTTTGTTTCCAACATTTTCTATTGAACCATTGTTGTTTCCTTAAAAACTCCGTCCGTTTATTCGGCACATATTTTTCCAATGCTTCTTTGTCTGCTTCTTAATTTCCGAATACAGTTGAATGTGATCAATGATGCAACGCGATGAATATGAGATGACACACGCCACAATATCACAAAACTTGTAATTTTTTCATTAATGTCCTGATTTTTGAGTGAACACTCCAGTCAATATTTGCAAAATGATCCTTCATCTCTTTGCAATTTCCTCTTTTATAGCTCGCCTTTTTCCCTTTAATTGGGATCGTATTCAATATTTGTCTTCTGGTCACTAGATCAAATTCGATGGTACAGTGATCACTTTTCTCTAATGGAGCATTATAATACACGTTTTATATTTGTTTTTCTTGTCTAGTGAATATTACATCCAGCAATGATGGTCGATCGACTCCCCTCTTTCTAGTATTCTCCTCAATGTGCTGGGCTAGAAAATTGTTTTGAATAATATCACTCACCTTTTCAGTCCAACTGTCACCATTCTCAGTTTGTGCGTCGTGCCAGGTGAGTTTACAGCTTAAATCGCCTGTAATTGTTTGAGTCTTGTCTTCATTGGATGCGAACTCACATATACAATAACGATTACATTCCACGTGGAACCAAGACACACAATATTGACACCGACTCAACCGTACAGGACGACCTTGACAGGACCGCTGCCGTGCACAAACTGCCCACGCAGCAGTGTCGAATGGACGACCCACTCTCAACACCGGGCGACATCTAGCGGCGACCCTTTCAGCATGCCTGCTGGACGTAGTACCTCTACACGCCCCTCCTAGTCGTGGAACTTATTCCATGACTTCGATCAATCTCTCAGGACGTCGACGAGTGCGGGTAGAACGACGAAGTGGCTGTTGTGTGTGCTGCTGCTGTGAACTGCGACGAAGTTGACAGTCGTCATCTGGGATGTTGGCGGATGAAGAATGATCATATCTCCGTCGCAGATGACGCCCGTTGCGTGCTATCACACGTCCGCTGGCCATCTTGACTAAATAACGCCGATGAGGCAAAACTTCCGTCACCACACCGTAGAGGTCCCACACGCCGTGCTGCCGTACAGCTACATGTACTCCGGGCGTAAGCTGTGGTAGTTCTTTTGACGTTGCATTATATCTGTTGTACTCTTTGTTTTGTCGTTCTGATGATCTCTTCTTCGCTGCTTCTACGTCTTTCCGCCACTCTGCGCTGAAGTTCCGCTTATGAGCCGGTACTGGAGTACCGGTATGAGCCGGTTAGTGGACTCCATGGTGCAGTTGTTAGCACACCCGCTTCACAAGGGAGATCCGTGGTTCGAAACCCGGCGGAGCAGAATTTCATTGGGCGAATTCTACAATCCCACAGCCCCTGTCCACCCAGCAGAAAATGATGGTAGCGGATATCAGTCATGAGTTGTGTCATGCATTCTGGGGAGGCCCTCTCTAATACGTCTTACGTCCTTGTGGCGCCATAGCGTGGAGAGGGTCGGTTCTGCGGTGGCAGCGAGATGCACGGGGCATGCCTGTGTGTTCATAAGCTTGGGCTTCTTCCCGTGTAGCAGCCGCCACTTGGGCATTTAACTTTTTTTACCATGACGCGAACTGGTATCCCGTACAATATCTCGGCCGGTGACCTCCCGTCAGCTCCAGGGGTGTTTCACAGTTGTTAAAGTCCTTTGCACCAATCATCATCTTGAATACAAGATTTCTCGATGTTTCAATTTTTTATCAGAGCCTTAGTAGACTTTACAGCAGCCTCTGCCCTCCCGTTTGATTGGGGAAATGAGGAGATGAACGGGCCTGTTTGAACTGCCACTTCTCAGCAAATTGGCAGAAAGCGTCTGAGATGAACTCAAGACCACCATCAGTGAATATTGTTGTTGGTACACCACCATGCAAACAATTATTCGAAAAGTGTTCAGCAGCTGCCTTGTCACCACCGTTGGGCCTAAATCAATGACAATTTGCCAGCCAGACAGGTGATCGACAGCAAAAACATACTGGTGATTGCCGTACTCGCCAATATCGACGGCCATCAGCTCAAATGGCCGAGCTGGTGAGTCGTGGTGCCGTATTGTCGCCTTTGCATGAAATGGTAATTGCTTTTGACATATTTCGCATGAATTGGTGATATTGTCGATATCTACATCGATGCCTGGCCAGTACACAACTGCGCGAGCCCTTTGTTTAGTTCGCTCTTTGCTTGCGTGACCGGCATGCAGATCACCGAGCACTTTGCGGCGCATTGACTTTGCAATGACCAGACGGCGACCGTATACAATGAAGTTGTCGTCAATTGACAGTTTTTTATGGTCATTCCAATATCAACGTATAAGGGTGGTTGCCATCACACTTGTTTTCGGGAACCCGTTTGTGACAGTCTCCTGCAATTCGATCAGTTCTGCGTCCACCCTTGATTGTCGGTCAACTTCCTCCAGCAACGAGTCTGTCAATGTGCTGATCGCTATCACCAGTTTCGGTGAATCATCATTGTTGTTGTCAGCTTCGTATTTGGCTGGCTGTTCCACTGGATGCCGACAAAGTGCATCAGCTGCCTCATGTTTCTTGCCCGGTACCCAATGAACTGTGAATGGTCCGAGACGTTCCAATTTCAGTCGAAACCGCTGTAGACGCGGATTTTTCAATTCCACAACTGATTTGGAGTTCAGGATAGGAACTAATGGCCTATGCTCTACCTAGAGATCAAAGTGATGTAACCCAGATACAAACATATTGCATTTGTTTAACGTCCAGCATACGGCCAACATCTCAAGCTCAATAGCCGCGTAGCGATTTTCCGTGCTGCTGATGAAACGCGATCCACTTTTAATGGTCCGTGGCTCGCCATTTGGTTGTTGTTGCTGTAAAACGAAACGCAGCCCGTTGAGACGATTTGTGAGAGAGACGGTGAGAAGGTAAGTTGCAGCTGTGGGGTTGAAAAACATCAATGTCTTCTCAGATGACGGTACATTTTTTGCCTTGTAGAGCGGCCCCTGGTGCGATGAATCCCATACCATATAGTCTGCTGTGCTCAGAAGGCCACGCATGAGGACTTAAATGAGGTGGAAATTCATCTGAGAACAATCCCACTTAGTCCCAGAGACAAAAAAGTGAACGAAGGCTGATGCGATCATTCGGCGTTGGAAACTGCGCTATTGCCTTGTTGGGCTCTGGATCGACACGGTAGCCGTTTTCACTCACAATGAACCCGGCGAATTTGCATTCATTTTTCATGTACTGTGTTTTAGCTCGATTGAGCGTCACACACCTGACACGACAACCAGTCAAAAATTACCGGACACGAAATTCCAACTCTGCCTCTGTGCGACTGTATATAATCGTGTCGTCCACCACTCGCCTTATGCCGGGAATACCTTCAAAGCATGAGTCTATTCGCCGGTTTTAATGCTCCGAGATTGAAGATACACCGTATGGTGCTCGAGTGAACATGTAGTGTCCAAATGGCGTTAAGTGAAATGTGTCAAGTGGTCAACGCTTGACTATCCGGAGACAGAGGACACTGATATATCCATTAGTGGCATCAAATACCGCAAAATATTTTTCATCATCGCTGATAATTGAGGCAACGCTCTCAACCGGAATATTTGACTGGTAGAGCTCACGTTTAATACATCGATTAAGTTTAGTGAGATCAACACATAAACGTACTCCCCCGACTTTTTTTGGGTGTCACCACTTTCGGTGAACACCATTCGGTCGGTTTAATCACAGTAGTGATAATTCCCTGAGCTGCGAGTGAGTCCAATTCCAATTTTCAGCCGTCACGGAGCGGTAGCGGGATACGCCGTGGGGCCAACACGCTATGTGGTTTTGCATTGGACGAGAGATGAATGTGAAATCTCTCCCCTGGCACGACTCTTATTTGGTCGGAGAAGACATCGTCAAATTATGAAAATGTTTATTTTTGAGGAACTATTTTGACAGACCCGGTTATTGTGCTGGTAATATTGTTAATTTTAGTATGATAATTTTGTGGTAAAATGTGTAAAGCACGACAAACCTGCCATTACAGCAGCATGCCGGATACTCCTTCCAGGATGTGTACGTTGACGTCAACAGAACAATCACCAAGATCACCACTCGTTGGCAGTGTACCAATGACCCGCATGGGGATTCATCGGCTGCTCGAGGCTGATCACCACTCGGCAACAAATTGTTGATGTCGTCAATCTGCTGCAGTACATCACGACCAGCAACTATTATATCTGCACCCGAATCAGGTAACGCGTCGATGCTGACTTTGCCGTCTACGAGCACAGTGATTCGTGGAGCACTGAGTGCTGACACGGCTGATATTACTGCTGCAGATGATGGTGTGAAGCCTCCAGAGTGCTTGTTGTGTTTGGGTGTCCCACATTGTGTCGCAAAATGACCAAATTAAAAACACGAGCGGTATTTCTGGCCTAAAACTGGGCAATTTTGCTTAGCGTGATGTCGTCCACATCGGCCACACGGCTGTTGTTGGACATCTTGTGATGTATTGTTGCTACTCCGATTGGGTGGCTTCTGTTCTGAGACTCAAACAGCATAACATTCGTTTTGTGTGGTCTTGTGTGGTTTTCGCTGCGACAAATGTCAATGTACACGCTCAAATCCAATTTTTTGACACTACATACTTTTTTCACAGTGAGAGGATCACGTGAATCGACAACTATTCTGTCCCTGATCAAACTCTCGTTGCATTGCTCACGAAAATTGCACGTATTGCTGAGTTCTCTCAAATTCAATAAAAAATCTTCAAAATTCTCATCATTTTGTTCACGACGACAGTTGAATTTTTTACGTTCGATGACCCGTTCACCTGTCCTTTTGCGTGGGTGTCCAGAACTTTGAGTACAGCATGAACATCCCCGCTTTCTTGTGCTGACAGGTTGAAATTTCTGACAGATTGAATAGTGTCGTCACTTAAACAAGTGCGAAACACCGCCATTTGAGTGGCTGCAGGTTGACTTGCGAGTCTTAAAAGCTGCATGTAGTCTTGCCATTTTTCTCTCCAAATTGTAAATTTGTCGCCACGGTCAACACTGAGGTCCAATTTACTTGGCGGTGAAATTTTACCAGAACAATAGCCAGCAAATGTGGACAATCCTTGTCCATCTCAACGAAGTTCACCAGTCGGCTGCGCCATGAATCTTGTCATTATTGGATGCGAACTCACATATACAATAACGATTACATTACACGTGGAACCAAGACACACAAAATATATAATATTGACACCGCCTCAACCGCACAGGACGACTTTGACAGCACCGCTGCCGTGCACACACTGCCCACGCAGCATTGTCGAGTAAACGACCCACTCTCAACACCGGGCGACATCTAGCGGCGACCCTTTCAGAATGCCTGCTGGACGTAGCACCTCTACAGTGATAATGAAATTTTTGTACTCTTTCTGCTTCTTGTATAAGAACCTCTAACCCATTTATTGTTTGATCCTGTAATTCCAGTAATTCATTTTTCGTGCAACTTCTTGTTTCAGGCGGTACGCATACTACCACGATTGTGGTCACATCTTCATCGACGACATCTACAGCTAGAATCTGAATTTGTCACAATTTGTTCCTTGCTCTTGTACCATATTCTTACTTGTAGCCCCACGACTTTGTAGAAACAATGTCTCTCTTCTTAATCAATTCTTTCATCATTTTTCTTCTTGGCCTCCATTACAATTTACTTCACATTTTCTCAGCCTTCCTTGCTGAGACATTTTCTGATCCATATATTTTTCTATTTGTTGTCTTTTTTACGTTCCTTGCTTTTCTCAACATTGTTTCGGCATTGTTTACACTTGTTTCGGCATTGTTTACACACTTTTCACCTTCAGGGGTCTATTCATCCCCTTCCCAAATTGTCGCAGTCTGTATATTTCCTCGCTTTTATTTTTTATCTTCAGAAACACGATAATCACGATATTTTTTATTTTTTGCATTTCTACATTGTCCTTTTCGTGGGTGCGTGGGTGCGTGGGTGTGTGTGTGAGCGTGTGTGCGTGTGCGTGTATGTGTGCGTCTGCGTGTGCGTACGTGTGTAGGCGTGTGTATGCGTGTGTATGTGTGTATGTGTGCGTGTGTATGCGTGTGTGTATGCGTGTGTATGCGTGTGTGTGTGTGCGTGTGTGTGCGTGTGTGTACGCTATAGAGACCTTTAGATGAAAAGCTCGACATAAGTGTCTTACTGTATTGTATTGTGTGTGTGTGTGTGTGTGTGTGTGTGTGTGTGTGTGTGTGTGTGTGTGTGTGTGTGTGTGTGTGTGTGTGTGTGTGTGTGTGTGTGTGTGTGTGTGTGTGTGTGTGTGTGTGTGTGTGTGTGTGTGTGTGTGTATGTGCACTGAAGTTTGCGTGTTAGTTGAACATGAAGCGAACCGCAGCCAAATAATGACTGGAAATTCGCCAGAGATGCAGCACCATTCAAACACGCTGAATAGGCTGAAAACTATGGTCAGTGAAAGTATCAAAAGTCGAAAACATACGTGTGGTATGTGTAACTGTGTATATATAAATGCTATTTCGATAGTTAATTCGCCATAGGTTAATTAGCTTGAATTTTATAAGCACTTTGTTTAGATTTTATCATTTTCCTCATATATTCCAGTCCGTATATAACATAAGTTTGCTCAAGTTAAACCAGAGACATCTGAATACTTATGTACGTGTGTACTGGTAAACTTTTCTTTAAATATCCGAAAGTATATAATATTTAATTAATGTTAGTTCGGCAAAATATGTTTACTAACGCACAACAGCGTATTAGGTGGCATTTTGCTCGAACTATAGACAATAGAATTTCGCTGGAGCACGGCGCTTAAAGTCTCCGCATGAGAAAATGTAATTATTTAACCAAACACAAATTTAACTACAGAAATACTCCATTAGCGGTAATATTTCAATAAGCACGGGTACATTTTCACAGTTTCAAAGTTGTCACTTCCTAGCAGAATATTTAATTAAAAATAGCGGCCGAATAAATACTTCTTGTAATTAGCAAGTTGGCGAGCACACAAATGTATTTCTATTCGTGCAATTCCTATTGACACTACGATGACTGTTAGCGCGCTTCCGATGCAAAGAGCTACGGAAATGCGAAGCTAACGACACACACACACACACACACACACACACACAAAAACACACACACACACACACACATACACCACTCAGAGATCTGCTAATAACATGGACGAAGGCATCATTCCAAACACTCACCTACCCGAATATACACACCCACACACACACACACACACACACATATACATACCCACCCACCCAGACACACACTCACACACACACACACACACACATGATGTATGGAAGAGATATACGACCAGAATCGGACGCCAACATCAAGCATAACAAGCCGTCAGCCAATACACACAGCCACTAATTGCAAATCACCCATACCAACCCGCGTGTCTGTATGTCTGTGTGTGTGTGTGTGTGTGTCTAATTAGCAATTATTGGCTCGATAGTGGAGTGTGACCGAGCGTACTTTGGTTGGTAGAATTATGTTTGCGCCAGTTCGTAAATTGGCTTGACTGGAAGTACCTTTTCATCAGCCAGTTGTAGTGAAAATTTGGCAAAATGTGATGTTAACTGAGCTGCATGGTACTTAAACGCTGTTTACACTCTACGTTATATAATCCGATTAATCTCTAGTCCCAAAGCTCACGCGAATTACATAAGCAAGCATAAGCAAATTGTATCGCAAACTATGATTGATAAATTACATTTGAATTTCATTTAATCATTTAAAAAATTTGTACTGAAATATTTTGTACCGTCTGTATTTTGTCAGTTTCATATGATTATTGGATTGTTGTCTGTTTTGGCGCAGAAAGCGCAGTACACGGATTTCAAACATGACGCTTGATTGTTCAGTGAAAGGTCTCATCGGAGGGAAAATGAATTTAATTTTGTTTTTCATTAATATTAATAATATTATTAATATTAATAGTAATATTATTAATAATATTTTTTATTACATGCCAATCATGTCACAAGCACCGAAAAGATATAGAATTCGATATATACAGGTTTACTCGGGAAGATGAGAGCAAATAAAATGAGAAAAAATCAATAAAAATAGATATTACACGATTTAATGAAAGCTCATATACACTTGTAACAAACTAGGATAAAATATTTATGTAAAATAAAAACTAATCCATATACTCATAATTAGTAATATAATAAAAACAAATCAATTAATAATTATCTAACGATTTGTTTAATTATAATTGAAACTAGAAAAAGCCGATCAATATGCAAATATCAGTACTTCAAACTAATGAAAATCCTCTAAAGTGTAACAAGCATTCTTTTTCAAGAAGGTATGTATTTATGAGGATATTAAATCTAATTCAACGTTAGATTTAGCGTATAATTTTCATTATTGAGTCAACAGATTAAAGCCAAAACCACAGTTGAATGCCATCTGGACAAGAGACGAACAAGCGCGACCTTGAAGAAGTGCGATTATTCTAACCGCATTGTTTGTCTGGCTTTGTCCAGTCGACACGGACCAGACCACGTTGCTATCGAACCAGTTCAGTAATCTCTGTGCCGATCATCGAGTCTCAACTTGTGCTTGGAGAATCCATGTGAGAGTGTGAATGCTTGATTTCTGGAAGGTGAGTGATCATATAGTGTACACTAACTCATGGAGAGTGTTTGTGTAAAGGTTATTTGTCTGGCAAGCGTTATAAGTAGGGTGACTTTTTGTTGCGCTAATAATTAAGAAAAGCTGCGCTAAAATATATCAAAAGGTTGCGTTAAACAGTTGCACTTAAAATTTTGCAAACAGCTCACTAAAACCCGTAAAAGGGTAGTGAAAATCACATAATTATGAAAAAACTTTTTGTGAGGAAAACTCATACTTTTTAAATTCGATAACTATTACCACAATACGTTTTGAGCACTCGCGGTTGTGCTAGGATTGCATGCTTCATGAGCTTCAACTGTCACCTCACTGGCGAATTGAATGCGCTAAAAAGCGCAAATAGTTGCGCTTATAAGTGAGATCAATGCTTCGCTAAATATCGTCAATTTTAAGTAACAGGGTAATAAAATATAAACACTGAAATCACTCCTTAACATTACACTTTAGGAGTTTCACGTTTTTTTTCTACTTAGTGCATCCTGAGCATTGACTGTTGCGTTATGATTTTGTTTCACATGCTTATCTAGTCTAGTCATGCTTATCTATATGAAATTCTCACTTGATTTTAATTTTCTTAAATGTTCCAGGTTCTAAATGGATTTTGTAGATAAAACATCTGATAATGCGGTAATTATATTCTAGTACTGTTGATCTAACTATACCTTTTACAATTTAATTTGTCCTAACTGAAATCAAAATTGTCCCAACTGAATTTAACACTCTCTCAATTGGAATTAAGTATTTTTAAACTGAAATGATATATATGTATATATATATATATATATATATATATATATATATATATATATATATATATATATATATATATGTGTGTGTGTGTGTGTGTGTGTCTGTCCGTATGCCGTGCTATGCACACTCAGGATGACTAGCACCACACACGGACAGAATGTTCACACGTCTTCCAGATACATGCTTACCGAATTTATTTTGACAATACATGAACATTTGCTGCATTGTATACCTTTACAACTGACCATTTTTCTTGATAGTGTGAAGCAATTGTTCTAAAAGTTAAAAATTGCCCTAAATCTAAATAGTTGCTCTTAAAAATGAAAAAGTTGCAAAAGTTGCGCTAAAACAGAAGGCTGCAAAAAGTTACATTTATAACTTATTTAATGCTTACCTCAGGTCAATAAAATATTGATTTTTTGGCTCCTTATGATTAACAGATTCTATGATAAAAAAGTTGCATTTGCAACAAAAGGTCACCCTAGTTATAAGAAAACGATGCTTGGCGCAATTTTGACGAGCATGGTGGAGAAAAATGTCGAGTTTTTATTGCTACATCTTGAATGAAACATTTCTACCGATGAAAGAACTTATGCTTCATTAATCCTGTTGTAAAAACCCATTGATAACCACGTTCATATTTTTCATTCCACTGTATAATTTTCACCAGTTTCAAAATATTATGAGTGTAATAATTTTTTTATATTTTATGATGACATTTATTTATATTTACTGACAAAATTTGAATAAAACGTGTATATTAATTCATGATGTTATGTTTTGATTCCACTTGCTCAGACATATTCATCATGATGTCTCCATTTAGCGTTTCGGAGCGGCTGAACATTTCTTACTATATAGTGCTATCATTGTTGATAGCACTTGGGCAACCTCAAATCAGCACAAGCTACCAATTGGACCACGTGTGCAATGCTTCCATCACCGGTCACCTTGTGTGTGAGTGTCATGGTGATGAGGAACGGCTTGCGTTCGGACCTGGCGGAGTGAAGCTCCCAGCTAATACAACTAGACTCTCTGTGCGCAACTGCAGCACAGTCAAGATGAGTGAAGGTCTGATTAGCAAGCTGGAGAACTTCACCGTTCTTGTCTACGACAACATTGGAACACTGTACTTTGCAAAGGACTCCTTCAACATTCGGGAGCTTCGCGTTGCCAACGTCACTCAAATATACGGGAATGTGCTTGCAAATTTGGCCCATTCTCGCCAGTTGGATACGGTGGTGTTTAGTAATTGTACGTTTGAAAGCTGGTCGGGTAAAAACAACCGCGATTTCTCGGCTAGACTGCTGCGTTTTGACAACGTTGCCGTATCGAACGTCTTTTCCGGTGCGTTAAGCGTAGATTTACCGGTAGACGGACTGATGACATTCACCAATAGCTCCTTGAACAATATATATCCAGCTGGAGTTCGAGTGTCCGGTGGAGGAGGAGTGGTTTTCAGTCACTGCCAATTTGCCACTATCAGGACTCACGGTATCGAGGCGTCCACAGATGCCTTCATATTTGTCTACAACAATGTCAGCCATATGCTCCCCTACTCCCTGGTGGTGTCGGCACGCTACGTCAACATCTCGCACAACAACTTTTTGGGCCAGTTCGACGCAGATGCTTTGCGCTCAGTGGAAATCAAACACTCGTACGTGTTTGTCAATAACACGGTGATGCCTGTTGCTGGTCGCGATAGTCTGATGGTCAAGGTGTCGCGTTCTGTCGCCATCCGACGGCTCCTGATTGCCGACAATCGGATGACATGCTCCTGTCGCATGCAGACTTGGATCATGCGAGATCAGCATCTTTGGCGGAATCGGCTGGAAACTAGTCGGTGTTTGCACGTGCGAACTCTCCCCGACAATGAACATTGTCAAGTCAGTGCAGAAAAGTTTTTTGCACGCAAAGCTTGCACGGAGCTGTACGTATGTCATCAAATCATCTCTCAAAATTCTCCAGAAGGTAGGACGAGCCTGAATCAGTAGTACCCAACAGCAGAAAAAGAAATACCGACTGCCTTTAAATATGCTACGACTGATTTAGTTTTGGTTTTGTTTTTTGTTTCCAGTATTGTTTTTGCTGTCAGTGTGATAATATAAAATATATTTGTCTCATATCGAAATATGGGTTGTCTTAACGAAAAAATTGAGACCCCAATAGCACTCCTCGATCAAATATCACAGAAATACCACGGACAGTGCTAAATATGGAAACATTATTCATTTGTTCCAATCCTAAAGTCTCTCTTGGTTCATTTGATATCTCAAGTCCTTTGATCCTGAACGTTCCTTTTGGCACTTATGTAAGATCTATGCAATGATCTATATGTGCGCCCACTTGGCATCCACACCTCTGGAAATGAATCCTTTGACCTCTGGAATGAAAATATGAATCCTCTACTGACCACATATATAATAGCATTCAAACTCTACGTGATTATATCGCAATAATATAATAATAAAAGTAAAAATAGAAAAATAATAATACTAATATGAATAATAACAATAACAATAATAATAGGTTTAACAGAGTTGAATCGCTATGGTTATATTTTAACACTATACGAAATATTCAAATATCGCTAAGACTTCACAGTTTTTAACTTTGCTCATTCTCAAGTCGCAGCGAAATTAGCTGCAGAAATGCACATGCAATAAAAACAAGCCAAATCGGCAGAATCTCAGAAATGCTCGGTGTAATTTGAATATTCAGAACCGACGCAAATGGCCGCAATATGATGAAATAATCCGTCCAAGAGATGATTGTCTCTCTTGAGAGGATATAACCGCGGGCAATTAACATATTCACAAACCCGCTGAATGCATAATCAAGAGCAATACATTACTTTAGCGTGTGAAAAGCTGGTACGAAAACTTTGCGCAATAAACTTGCAATAATGCTGGGTTAAGTACTCCCAATGGACCCAGATTGAAAAATATCATTATCCTGTGGTTTTAGATTCAAACAGAGAAAGAGCACAGCCCGATTGTTAAATATCTTGACATTTGTGATATTTTGTATATTTAAGCAACACAAATCTCCCTGTCATCACTGTGAGCGTGTTTGGAACAACCCGCCTGGTTTTTATATTTTTTTAACACAATGAACGTATATTTTGCACCATATTCAATACAAACTCATGATGCAGTTTGTATATGTGTGTTTTGTGTATGTCCGTGTGTGTATGTGTGTGTGTTTGTGTGTGAGTGTGTGTGTGCGTGTGTAAGTGTGTGATTGTCTGTGTGTGAGTGTGTGTTTTGTGCAGGAAAATTTATAAATGAGATTAATTATACTTAAATTAAATGCTCGTGTATGAATTGAGATGAAATAAGACTGAAAATCGTTATGACTTTGAATCCCTGGCTGTCCCTGCTCTGCATAAGTCTACGTCTATTGTATAGAAATAGTAGTATTTCAAATCTGGTAATATACTGAGGATGAAGACCCAGAGAGAAAGTCAATGCCCCGTAGCCAATGCTCATCACGCATGGCTTAATGATCCATAAGACAATCGAATGATATTCATTTTATATCGCGCACCTACTACTAAGGCCAGTGCTTTAGTTTAATAGTTATTAGGTATGTTTCTTCTTAATTTGCAATTAGAAATTTCCTTCAAGCTGAAAACCCAGTTATTCAAATGTATTCTCGCACAGACTATCATGTATTATATATATATATAGTCCATACTTTCATATATTGAGCAAATATATATATATATATATATATATATATATATATATATATATATATATATATGTATATGCTAACCGTTGCATTGAACTAGTATTTGAAGTATAATACCAATTTTACTCAATGACATACTGAATAAATTCCATTTGACTCCTGTTTGAAGCTGTATTTAATGGGGAAAAATTGAACGAACGACTTCAAAGCGTTTTGGGACAAGCAAGCAAACACAGGCAGCAAGATGAAGTTTGTCGCAAAAATTGGTGCAAAAATATCCGTTTTTTCCTACTGTACCATCTGCTGAGATTCGCTTTGAAGTCGCTTTGCATATGGGCTGTTGAATGCTTGTTCTGAATTGTCGAACGCGCCAACATTGATGTTTGGGCTTAGTAAAATTCTCTGCCTTATGATAATAGCGAATCAAATCTGGCGGGTCTTTCAGAGATGTGCTATTCAATTTTTAGTCGTAAGTGAAACAGGGCTAGATTTGCTTGACATATACAGGAAGCGACATATTGGAATATATTCTTGATTAACGACATTCAATTGCGTTTTTTCGAATTTGTGCTGTAAATTTATTTTTTTGTCTTGAAAAAGAACAATGTCATGCAAATATTTAAGTACATGTGGACCAGTACTCGCTGGCATATGCCGATTTCCCCACTGGTGTGCAATATAGGGGCTGCTAAGTGGGGAATTAAAGGTCGGACAGAAGACCAAATGTGTGTTTTATCAATCCCAATTCGTTCATTTTCATTTCTATCAGTTTACTGATATTTAACTTGGTGTAACAGCTGGATTTATTGAAATTCTGAGCACTGTTGTGGAAAATGAAGAGCGGGCTGATTATGAAATGGAGAGTCAGACGAATAGAATTGCGCACAGCTGATTTTGAGCAAATACCTTTATGAATAGCAGACGAAATCCTGGCTAAATACGTATATCAAAGCAGAAAGCATTAACAATTATTGTCAGTCGTCTGGAGCTTTGTTCGCAGATGTTATTGAGGACATTAAATACTACTAAGGTGGAATATTCAACCGAAACTCCTATAGTACAATTATATCGACATAATGGATTCCGAGAGAAAATGAGCTTTTTCAAACAGTGAATATACTCCGCTGGTTATATTAAGACTTTTTCCACATTTTATCATTTTCAAGTGGAATTGGATTGGATTCAATTCAGGGTAGAAATACTTACACGTTTTTTCTGGTATGCTGGCTTTGTGAAACTGGGTGGCAACAGCATCAAAGCCTGTCTTTGAAGCCTAGCTTTGTAGTTGTCCGATATTTTTACAGTGAAATTGATTCATGTCCTAACGAGAAGTGGTCGTTTGCCAAATGAGGTTTCAGATATCCTTCGGCTGTTTCAATATTGTTGGAATGCTTCCGCGTTTCACAGAAATATCGCTGTAATTTGATTGCCATTATATCAAATGAAAAAGACATGTAGCTCATTTATCCAACTTGACTTTGAACACAAAGAACATAGGGGCGCATGACATATTATCTCAAATAATATCAACTTGAAAATTTGTCTATGTAGATTTAGCTCAGTGGTTCTTAACCTTATTAGAGGTACTGAACCCCACAGGTTCGTCGAACCAATCCTGTTTGAGATATTATTGAAAAAATCACAAATCACGTACGATCAATACAGTCACAGGCTTGTGGCAGTCTTACAGGCTACTGAGTCGACCGAGTTGCTTGCAGCACAGATATCAAGGCGAGGCGATGTAGCGTCTTCGCTCATGTCAATGATGGCCAAGCGGAGCTTGACATCACGAATCACACGAGTGAGTGAACCAAACCGCCGAACCCCTGAAGCTGATTTACCGAACTCCTGGGGTTCGATCAAACCCTGGTTTAGAACCACTAGTCCAATTCGCTAATTAGATTACGCCGTAAATACACGCTACATATGCAAATATTGTGTGTGATGTATATCTCCGGTAATAATTGCAGGCCAGTTGATACACAAACACACACATACACCCACATACACATACACATTTATATATTCAAATTATAAAGTATTTATATATGGACAAATTTAGTGACAATATCTTTTTATGAGTGTACATTTGTGTGTGTGAATTCGTGTGTGTGTGTGTGTGTGTGTGTGTTTGCGTATAACTTAAATCCAATGTATCTATTAGATATTCTGTAAGTTTTGGCCGTTTGAGTGGAGTCAATCATTGTTTTTTTGCATCATGCCCTGTTTAGCATGATTTGTTTACTAATGTCTGCATGTGTTTTTTGTTGTTTTTTTGCGATTTTGTGTTGCGTTTGTTACGTTTGTTGCGTTATATTGTGTTGTGGGGCTGCATGCGCCTGCACTCTTCCCGCATTACCTTGTCGTTTTGTACAATGATTAGTGGCGGCGCCAGGATTTTTCGGTGTTGGGCTGAGTGGAGCGGGCTAAGAGATAAAAGACGCTGGAACTTGGCGGGTCAACCATATTCCGAATCTCTGAAAGGAGTTCATTTGTGCGCGGGCGCGAACAATTGAGGTCTTATTGAAAAATTGTATTTTTCATCAACATTTGACTTTTTCATATAGGTTCTAGGTTTCTCATAGGTTTCTATTAGGTTTCAACCGACCTTTTTAGGCACGGATCAAACCGATATACAAACGCAAAGGGAGCATATCGATTTTAACTACTCAAACTGCATAAGCCACGGACATTCGAAGCAGTTCACAAGTAGAACCAGAACATGCCTGATATCCCCCAAAAAGCGGAAATTTCTGGCAAAAGAGAACGTGTGGTCACCCTTCGAAACATGATAAACTACATTCCAATTGTGCCTGGTCACGATATTTGGGAGCTTAGGGAAGTTGGCACATTTTGGGGGGCTTCAGACTTCAAGCCCCCTGGCGGTGCCACTGGATAAAAATAAAACTTATTATAATAATATTATTAGTATTAATAATAATAATATTAATCTTAATAATAATAATAATAATAATAATATATTATTATTATTATTATTGTTATTGTTATTAACAAAATCGTAATCGATGTGATTGACAGATGACACGCTATTTGTGCGAGTGACCAATTTTCAATAATGTTTCTCATTACATGCCAGTATTCAACAGCTTTCAACATCGTAATACAATCTGACTTCTTGGAATATAGCCGTTTGGTATAACACGAAAACGCAATAACCTAACCGTATGCAGTAGCTGTAGCTAGGAAAATGAATGAATACAGAATGAGAGATGAAATTATCTCGAAAAAGTCTGTTTTCTCTATCACAGCAATGCCATTAGAATCATATAAGACCCTGAAGTAGCTATCATTGAGGGACACACTGTCATTAGTATATGCCGCTTGATGAGTTGCAGCGTGCATGCGGATTGCAGTCATGCTATATATAGTGTTCGCGCTGTTCCTATTACACGTTGTATATTTGTTCTAGTAGTAGCAATACAATAAATAAGAATGCAAACTTGTAGTTTAAGACATATATATTAGAGTCACTTGAAAGATGAGCATTTGGGAAAAGTATTCATAATTCCGAGGATTGAACACTACGCCTATCGGTTGAATTAGGTAAATTAGTATTATCAGAGAGAGTGATTGTAAAGTTGAAATACTTTGTTGTAATCAAACGTTAAGCGTTTTGCTAGTTAGACTGGTTAAATAGACTGGTTAAAGTACAGTCGATCTTTCGCTGACGATATTAAAAAAACGTGCTCGTCATTGCTTTAGAATGTGCTATGTGAGTATGCGTGAGTTTATTGTTAGCTGTTTTTAGTTTTGTTTTCGTGATGCGTATTACTTAACCTTAATAGGCTGACAGTATGGGCGATTTGATCGTGATAATTTCTATACAGATGAGTCACACTTGATAAACGAGACACAACAGCTGAAAGGAATTTGATTAAACAAAGAAACACCTGGCAAATCAAGCCAATGAAGTGATAAATAACAAAACTTAGCATAATTAACAATATAAAAATGAAAAAAAATGAAATTTCAAGAGAAAAAATAATTTTTACATTAAATATGTAATAAACGCACAGCTTCACTTATAGCAAGTAATTCGTTAGTGTTTCCATGAAAAGATGAAGCGTATAAGTTGAAGAAGGCATAGCGATAGGTGCATTTTATTAATCCTGTATTCTGCCACACTACAGACACAGAAACGGCAATCTAGCCTTCACAATTCTACAAACGGGAAACCCAACTTTGTAGCACAGCGAACGTTGTATTCCACAAGGAGGAGCAGATTGCTGGATATAATGTGGTTATAATCTAACAAGCGTTCCTCCTGATACTGGTATCCATGCAGCTCCAGAATAACCGAATTCATGGTCGATTGGTCGGCGATTATGCCGACTCGCGCTCTGTTTTAGCTGTGAGAGGGATAGCTAGACAAGCCGCAGAGTAAATGAGAAAACTTAGTTCAAGAGCTGATGAGCTATTTGTGAACTAACGACCATCTAGTAGCAATGTTATATCTGCGAAAACATTTGAAAGTATATTTCAGAAATCCCATCATTCATTTCGTCTGTAAACTTGTTATTTTTTTAATATTTGCGTCCTATAGAAAAACACATTATTGTCGTTATTGTAACTTTTATTACCACAAAACTTTAATGAGATTGTTCAATTTGCTTCAGGTCAAGAACACTTGAACCAAGTACTTGCCTCGATTTCCCGACGAAAGATAGCAGAGGGCGAACTGATGCAGAATCGATCTTGCCTGCTCAATTCTGTTCGGTCGTAATTGGCAGCTCTTCAGCCTATTGACAAGCTGAAGCGGTGTTATAGAACTGAGCTTTTCCACTCGCAAGTGATGGCAGCCAAGAACGATTAATTGAACTATTCAATTTGAAACGTCGACGAAACAATGGAGCAGGATTTCTGGACAGTCCGTCGATGTCAGCGGGCCATATTTCGCCTATCCCTTGTTTCCACTATGTTTTAAGCGACTGGGTGCGCTAGATTTATTCAGACGAAGCGTTTGGCATCAGTGGAATTCGCAAAAGAGGCAACCACTATGAGCGAACTCAAGTGGTGTGATTTATGCGTGTCCACTTCCTACCGCCGGTAGTTTTGGCGGTGTGCTCTTATGGTCTTGCAGCTCCATTAACAGCTGCGACCACCAACTGCACGGCCCCAAGTCATGGATGACAGCCAAATCATGCTGACGAGAGTGGTAATCTCACGCACGCACACACACTCTGCTCTTTATCTTCTAGCTCTTAATCCACTCCCACCCTCTGTCCTGTGTGCTCATTTGACTGCCCTGTCCTCTGTTCAAAAACCTCTATTTGAACAACACCTCTAATACAACGGCACCTTAGAGGAACAATTGAAAAAAGACGACACCCTCTAATTTGAGTGCCACTACGGAGATAGGACTGAGAAATAGAACGGCACCACCTGGCACCAACACCACTTTCACACCTACCAGACAATGGCACCTAAGAGTGACACCTGGTTGCTGACATAAATAGCCAGTGAATTATTTTTTGAATGTTGTAGAGATTGTGTGTTGTTATTTGCGTTGTTATTGTGTTCTCATGTGATTTGTGTCTGATGATGGGGTCTGGTAACTCCGAAACGTTACGTAATATAGGGAAGTTGTTGAGTTGTCTGAATAGAAGCGATCAGAAATTGGCTAGACATGGAATGGACCAAAAAGAAAATTGCTAAATGTGAAATAGCAATCCAGTTTAATCTCGTTAGCAAGCGCGAAAATTTGCTGAGTGGCTACAACAATATATATATATATATATATATATATATATATATATATATATATATATATATATATATATATATATACATAGATTCACAAACACACATAATAACAATATACACTGTATCTAAAACCAGTAAGGCGCCGTGTTCGGCGATGAACGAGCGAGCGCGAAGTTGTCATATGTAATCAAACTTTGTCGTAAATGTATTTGTCTGCGTGCATGGGCAAAGTTTTCTGCTAAATTATAAGAGGGCATATGGCACGTGCCACGTGCCATGCTGGGCATTGACATAATTCGGCATAGTCTCATTCGCGGCAGGAAGGATTGGGCTACCCAACAAACAAAAACGCATGTTAATCGGACCTATGGTTCCAGAGATATAAGCCTCTGAAAAACGGGTAAAAAGTGTTTTTCGAAAAAGTAGGAGGGCATTCGGGACGTGCCACGTGCCACAGTGAGCACTGACATAATTCGGCATAGTCTCATTCGCGGCAGGAAGGATGAGGCTACCCAACAAAAAAAACGCATGTTAATCAAACTTATGGTTCCAGAGATATAAGCCTCTGAAAAACGGGTAAAAAGTGTTTTTCGAAAAAGTAGGAGGGAATTTGGGACCTGCCACGTGCCACATGGGGCACTGACATAATTCGGCTTAGTCTCATCCGCGGCAGGAAGGATGAGACTACCCAACAAAAAAAATGCATGTTAATCGAACTTATGGTTCCAGAGATATAAGCCTCTGAAAAATGGGTAAAAAGTGTTTTTCGAAAAAGTAGGAGGGCATTTGGGACGTGCCACGTGCCACAGTGGGCACTGACATGATTCGGCTTGGTCTCATCCGCGGCAGGAAGGATGAGACTACCCAACAAAAAAAAATGCATGTTAATCGGACTTATGGTTCCAGAGATATAAGCCTCTGAAAAGCGTGACCACGGCCGGCGGGCCGGCCGGCGGGCCGCTCATACTCATTTTTCTAGTAACACCAAGTATGAACTCGCTCGCTGTCGCTCGCTCGTAACCACACACACACACATACACATTCACGCATATCGTTTCAGCATAACATTAATTAAAAATGTTGTAAATTTGCCCACTTTTCCTAGAATATGTTGTCTTGTGCGATAATATTGATTTATAATATCATTGAGAACATAAATAGTAGCAATACTGCTGGAAGGGATGCCATTCACATAATACTGACATATTGCATGGATCGTAAAAAATTTATAAGTGCGCCAATTGAGAAATAACGGTTTTCTTTGTTTGCATGACTACCGCTGTATCCCAACCATACTGTTACGAATTTGGTGAGTTTGTTGTTAAGTGGTCCTTCACTACAGTATTTACGTAAAATATCGCTCCAACGCAAGACAACCAAAAACGTCTTCCTCGTCACCACATGCCGTTCCTAAGAAAATATAAATCACAATACAACAATACACACACACGATACTACAATAATACATCAAGCATTTCGCAATAAGAGACGGCTTCATAGCATTACTCGACGTCATGAAAATAATCGGCCCGACTATTCTGAATCAATAATCTGGTAAGTTGTGCATTCGTCCCACTATTCAAGTCGTCGACGCAGCCATTCATGTGGCACCAACAGCTTCTTCGGTCGTCTGATGCACAACCTCTTCTGGGGTCGGAACAGAGGCAAAACGTTCCAGGGTCACCTTCATCACAGCTGCTCTAATCATAACTTAAAATATCCAAAAATTTGCACAAAAGTGTCTTTTCTTGAACACTTCAACAGAAAACAAGCTCACCACACTCCTCGTTAGCTGCTCTTGTAAACTTTGGGGCGAATCCAGCCACCATCTCTCATTCATCTGTTAAATTGTATCAATAATCACTATACCACGACACAGCGCCAATGAAACTTGACAATCCCAAACATCGTGATTCACCATCGATACTTCTTCAACCCCTCAGCATTGACACTCTCCTACCGACATCCACCTGGCCGAGGTCCGCTCAATAAAATCCAATCCTAATAGGCAAGGCTCTATATCGGCAGCAAAGACTGATAGTTGCTCAGTCACGTGCCAACTAGAGATATTTACCGTTATTGGCCCACACAGCGGTACACTTTGTCCAGTTATTCCACACATTTTTTGCAACGGAGGTTACGGCCAAAACGAAATTCTTTCTCAAGAAGATTCTGTCGGAACCAGTATCATCAACCATGACGCACGGGTCGGAATCGGCTGAGTCAGACACTTGAAAAGTAGGAGCTGACACGCATCGGCACGTTTTGCGTTGTGGGGTGTTGTTCAAGGGGACCGAGAAGATGCCACTTTGGTCTATTGTCGTTTTCCGACACGTGACAGTCATTCTCACGAGATTTTGATTCAACAGAAATGACCGATAAGTTTTCAGTGAAAATATAGACACGTCCGCTCTCACACTACTGTTGCTTGTGAACAACGCAGCCGCATCTCCAACACATTCTCAGAGCTCTCCCTTTTTCGTTTCGTCGATCTGTTGAGTCATCGTGCGGCGGATACTGAAGTTAAGGCGCGCGAGACCAGGCGACGAATGCAAACCCGACGGATCAACGGTGACATACAAGAACGCATCAAAATCGACGGGCTTCAAAAGAGCGGGCTGAATATCTACGTGGTGTGATTGCTTCACATAGATTTGGGAATGTCAGTCGTGAAGTGAGTAGATGAAATTATATCTTATCAGAACTGTTACCATTTTCCTAGGTGCAGTGGGCTCCACCTACATCTTGCAGTTTCCTTCAGCCTCGTGAGCTACCGTAGACAAGCTCTGCTGCAATTAGCTACGCATTCATCTGACACTGACATCAATTTTGTCGTTTAACATCCTCAACATATTCTTAACTTGATCCAGATTTGCATCCACGGGATATGACTGGGGTAACCCTTCAACTTCCATTTTTCCGGCGAAAATCACTGTTTTGGAACCTTCAATCCCACTCCTTAGACTAATGTTACAAACTATACAAATTACACAAACAATAATACAATAATACACAAGACATTTCGCAATGAGAATCGACTTCATAACACTACAATTTTATACACTTTAAAAGCTATAATTTAGAACAATTTTTATTCTCAATAATAATTTCCAATAATAAACTATTTGGATTCTCAATAATAATTTTCAATGATAATCTCAATCTGAATTTGGATTCTCAATAATCTTGTCTTCATTACGGTTTTATTCAATTATTTGATTTTCTGCACGCCACCATAATCTGGCATATCAAAGCGTAATTGAATCTTCTGTGTGGGTGACATCATATTTGACATTTGATGTGTTGTTGGGCTCGTGCAGACTCGTTTACGCTGACGCTAAATGGTCTTGATATGACAAAGTGCTGGTGGAGTACACACACACACACACACACACGCACACACTCAAACAAAAAGTTCAGCTAGTATACCACATGAGGATGAAGCATACAAAGCGGAAATTCATTCCCATTAAAATGCAACTAGCTGGACTGCTTCAAGAAAAAATAACGAAAAATAACGTTGCTCAAGTTAATTATGTTTCTTTAGAAGAGATCAATTAACTTGTCTTGTAATTATGAGGAAAAGGTATCTATTTGCGTATATAACTTGCAATAATATTTGTAATTATAAGTAAGACACGATTGTATACGAGGGATATATATAATATGATGAATTGAAAGCATCACTTTGAAAACGCACGCATCTAAAGCGAGGTCTGATGTAAACGATTTACCGACATATTTTTCTCTGGTAAAACTGAGGTGTCGTCTCGGTCCAACAGAATCGGGCACAATCACAATATACAATAATCGGGCACAATCACAATATACAATAATCGGGCACACTCACAATATACAATAATCGGGCACACTAAGCGACGACAACCAGGAAAGCTGCTCAATAATCGGTTGCACACGTATATGAAACTCATTAGAATATCTCCTAATCGACTCACAGTGATATCAGGATGCAATATGATGTAATATCCTTGAGTTAATTAATTTAGATTACACGTCTCTCCTCATTGAATCCCACTTTTGCGGTATATGTGTCGCTCTCGTGCGTGTATGTATGTGTATGTGTGTGTGTGTCAGTGTGTGCGTGTGTGTACGAGGAAGTGTATGTCAGAGTGTTGGGCGACACACAAGTTCGGCGCCTCGATTAGATTTGACGTGCGCCTGGTTGTTTCACGCTGGGCTGCGTCTGCCACTCGTTCTCTCTGTATGTGTATGTGTGTGTGCGTGTATTTGTGTGCGGTCATGAATACAAAACAATTCAGCGTCGACGCAAATCACTGTCGCTGGTCGAAAACGACGCGGTTGCGACGCATCTAGCGCAGCTCGAGCAGAAATAATGCCGGCAAAGCGTGGCAGCTCCTGTCAACTACAATTGTCGCGCGGGTTTCGAAAATGTGGCGCAGTTGCGACTGCCGCGGCCAGAGTGCCAGCTCAAGGTGAAATGCTAATCTTTCTGGCAAATTGGCTAGCTAGCTAGGCGTGCGGGTTTGTAATAGGACATTGATGGGTCATTCAGGAGATAATAACCGCCCGGTAAAAATGTAAGCGATTGAAAGAACTGGTGGTGGAAATATTACCTCTGTGCTATATAATACCATAATTTTATCACCAAATTTTTTAGTAGAAAACTGCAAAAATAAACTCGCAAGAATTACGAGTTGCGTTTTTCAATTATATTCAATGAACACATAATGTCTTTTTGGAGTTAAGTTTTCTTTTTTTGTAATTGAGTCAGCTGCACTTCAAACTCCTGGTGATTGGAATTGTGGCAATTCTTGTTTGCAATGCGAGCATTGTTGAAAACTCATTTGTGACCAGACCGACCGTCGCCTAGTAAGTATTATTGCTTGGGCTTTGCAAATTCGTACACGCACACACACATACACGTGCACTTCATTGCATTTTGCGCAACGCTTAAGCATTGACTATAGACTGTATTGCACTCGACTGAATGTGTTGGCTTTGAAATCATGTCCAACACAGACATTGCCACAGACAGACAGCCTGTGAAGGTGTCGCCCAATTGTGTCGCCAAATTTGCACAACACTCAGAAAATTGCCAACTGCCACTTTTGCAACACAATGCAACTGAATAGACCAAGCGTTGCGTGCGCGCCACGCTTTTTGACCAAATAAATAATACATATGTATCGATGTTTTTGTGCTCGTATGTGTGTATGTGTATGTGTGTGCGTATGTGTGAGTTTAAGTGCGATTTCACTTAATATCAAATATATATATATATATATATATATATATATATATATATATATATATATATATATATATCTAAGAAATAATGTAACAAAATATACATAAAAACAATAAAAACAGCGATGTATAACAAATGATTTGCGTTAAGTATAAGTGCACTTTGCCCCAATGTATTTGCGCCGATATACACATAAGAAATACAGGAAAAGTGATAGCTCATAAGTCACACCTGCGGTGATTTGAAAAAGTGTGCATTAACAAATCCAAATTATGTTAATATACAAGCATGTATTAGTTCAATGAGCCAACTATGATTTCAATTATCTATAAAATTGTTCTGCTGTTGAAGCTAAAAAACAATATAGGAAAACAAATTTATACCATTTTAATTACATGATTTGGCTGAAATTGTAATATACATTATTATCTGGATTAGACAAGCACATTCAAATCTGCAAGAATTCAGAGGCGTATTTAGAAAACAGCCAGTTTGGCATATAGAGTTTCCAAGCGGTTATGACTATATAAATTAGCAATATAGAAAAAATGAAACCTAAACATATCAATTCTTTTAATACAAGTGAATCGCAAGTAATTTCAATGACACATTCAATGAAGCAAACATATTTGCCTGAAATTTGGAATTTCTTAGAACGGTTCGTACAACAAAACCTCCAAAAAGCCATCAACATGTATTTGTTATAGTGCCGATTAAACAGAAGCACTAGACACGGAATATGATTACTGCTATTTGAATTTTTTCGCCAATATTTGCATTATCTTCCGTTGTTTTTTATCATTCTATTTTTCGCATGCATATTCACATACAAATAAGGTCAAATTAGCACACTGCAAATTTGGCCTTTTCATAATTCATATTGTCGATTTAAATATTTTTATTGTATAATTTCAATGAAGTTGATCTGCAACCCTCAAAATCTGCAAATTTCATATTTGCAATATTTATTGTGCACAGATTATTTCCGGAACGGTAATATGGGGAGAATTGACTAGAAGCATAACACTACTGCACTCAATAATATATTATGGTAATTATAATCGTAATAGAAATAATCACACTAAAGTATAATCATGTTTGACATTAAAACATGCTGCTATATAGGAAAAACAAATTAAAAAAATGACTGAACCACGGAAAATTACACCAAAGCGAATTTCAAATGTTCTTCAATGTTTGCCTTATCTGGATTATTGTTGAAAATGGGCGTTTGAGTGCGAATGTTAGACGGACCAGTTTGAACAACCGAAAGCAAAAAATTTATAGGAAATTATAATGATTATACATCTTATACTATTACTTTTTTATTATATGTTAATAATCGAGTTCATATCTATACCATTCCAGCTTCAAACTGAAACTAATCAAGTTCAAAACGAGGGCTGACCGTGTCAATGCAAGCGACAGTACATATCCGTGCTATATTCAGCACTATACACCTATGAGATATGTAACAAAACAAACAATAATTATTTCTTATAACCTACAATTCATATTTATAAAATGCTTATAATCTCAGTGAATAAATAAAAATTGAGCATTAGAGACTTTAGATGTATGCATGCCATTACAATATTCAGTAGGGTGTGTCGCAAAATTTGTCATTTCCAAGTTGATCGTCCTCATATTCAGGACCAAGCTAGTCTGTTTTGATCACATGACATTGCGTTACCTATGCGAACTTGCTGATGTAACGCGGTCTGCGCTGAATGCAGCCAGCCACTCATTACCGCCACCAACAGCGTCAAACACCAAGAGCCAGACATCACCCGTGCCCTGTACATCACCACTTTACCATCACCACCAAAACACACACACACACACACACACACACACACACACACACTGTGCCCGTCGACG
This sequence comes from Sacculina carcini, assembly GCA_916048095.2. Taxonomy (NCBI): domain Eukaryota; kingdom Metazoa; phylum Arthropoda; class Thecostraca; family Sacculinidae; genus Sacculina; species Sacculina carcini. Next base: position 9,365,583 of record OU696575.1, on the reverse strand, counting down.
TTCGACGATGCTGCCTAGTCGAAAACGACGATCCGACGGTCGTCGATGCCGATGTTTCACTGCCGGCTCACGCAAGCTTCTCTTCTTATTTGTGTGTCTGTATGTGTGTGTATGTATGTATGTTTGCATGTGTGTGTGTGTGTGTGTGTGTGTGTGTGTGTGTGTATGCGTGCGCATGTGTCGACACGGCGCTCGTTATCAGGCTGGTGATTATGCCCAAGTGTCGGCATCGGCGCTGGTGGCTGTGTCTCTTACGCACGCTCCATTTGCACAAGTGCAGACACTCGCCGACAATCACACACACACACACACACACACACACACACACACACACACACACACACACACACACACACACACACACACACACACACACACACACACACACACACACACACACACACACACACACACACACACACACACACACACACACACACACACACACACACACGCGCGCACACACACACAAACACACACACACACACGCACACGCACATACACACACACCAGCATGTTCATGTCAAATATTGAGAAGGAACTTTGCATGACCAGAATACAAATGCTTTTTCCAATGACAAACTTTGATCCAACAAGGCTTCGATGCAGTAACCATGTATTTTCCGCTTCAGCGGAAGACATGGCGTTCCACTGAAGCTGAACTGAGCTTTCAAACATTATCATAGGCGTGGGATAGTGAAGAAAAACGGACAAGACTAAAGTTGTAATGTTTTCAATAGAGACCTGATCGTTGCTAGATGGTTGTTGGCTAGCAAGTAGCCCATTCCCTCTAGAAAATGTTTTGTTTTAATGCTTTGTAATGTCTAGCTGTCCTGGTCACGCTAAAAACGGTCGGAAAGCCAGTTGAGTGGCCGTCAAGACTTTTTGAACAATATATGGTATGGTCGTGTTTGACGTGAACTATCGCGGGATTTTTCTTCTATCAGAAACTATTTGAAAATGGGATTTAGGATTTAAGAACTATATCATTCATTGGTGTCTATAAACACTCTAAGCTGTTTGCAAGTAATTGGCTTCATTTTTTATCATAAATGGGGCATAAACTTGATTACCTAAAAGCAGAAGTTTAAATTTCAAGCAGCTCCAATAAATACAAGACGTATATTGAAAACAAGTATATAAAACCAAACTACGGTACACATTTGCAGTATATGAAATTAATAAGATACATAATTAGAAATTAATACATCCTTTTGTTGAATAATTTCGTAAAAATCGCAAACGTTAGTCAATGTCTCCTTTGCTGATAAATGTGCTAGGATTGTGCACTTATTTATTGTGATTGTGGCTACTCTATTAAAATGTGAATCCAATAAATTCGAGCAATCAAGTGATTATTTTTTAAATAAATAAACATGATGGAATAAGAGGAGCGCAAACACAATCAATCAAATGATTGCAGTCCCATGCACCTTGATTATCAACAGCCAGAGAGAGGTCACATACCTTACAAAGAAAGAAAAGCGTATCGAAAATGAAACAAAATATAACTGAATAAAAAACAATCAAAAACACCTACAACATATTAGCCCACAATTCGATAAACATGATAAACATAAGTGAACAATAAACAAGCGCCACTCTAATATCGCTTTCATTTAGTCGGTCTATTAAATAGTTGAATGAACCAAGTATGTATATAATTTACCAATAAATATGTTATGGGACCTATAGGTGTGTCGCTATCAATAATATATTTGTCGACAATAAAATCTTGAAACTAAACACGTCGATCTTTGAATATAAGTCCAATTCGTTATATAATCTAGATGAACGGCTCAGTTTCACAAATGACTGCACTACTTGAGCGGCCGTTGCTTCTCAATAATTCCACTACGGACCTTCTAGTTTTCAACACCCGCGTGTAACAATATAATTGACTGCCACAATCCAACCTTATAACTCGATCACAGGTGCAGCTATGATATTTTTGTTTGGGATGAACAGCTTCACAGATTCAAATATCAAATATAGATACTAGAATTAGGTCAATAAAAAATAAACAGAAAGAAGTAGAAGTGGCTGTATTTGGCTACATATTTATCGCCTTTTACGAAACGCGGCAGTTACGGAGGCATTATTCCATTTCTCCCACCTCAGTGTTTTGACTTTGTTCAAAGAGATTTTCTCAAATTTAGAATAACAGCCAATCATACTAATGTACGCATATATGCATATTACCATACAGTATACATATTATACAATAGTTTAATCCTTATCTAGCCTAAGCCAAAAACTTCGGTTGCTTCCTGGTGTTGAAAATCACGACTTACGCTCGTTCGTAAGTGTACAGTGGTGTCAAACATCCGTGTTCCACTTACAAATCAATGTAAAAATTTTCACAAAATTATCTCGCTAGCTTGTGTGTGTGTGTGTGTCCGGTAATTCCATGTTATTTGGAGAAAAAATTTGTGTTTACGACTGAAAGAGCACCAATCATTTGACTCAAAATTGACTTCATTCATTAGACATCGATTCATTGGACATTGATTTGAATTCATTCATTCATCAAACATTGATTGCATTCATTGGAGAAAGTTTCGTCTAGGATTTCAATATAATTTAAGTTGTAAATGCAAACTCAATAACAAAAACAAGATAATACGAGTATATATAATATATGTACACAAATGTTTTCTAAAACATCTATAGTAAAACCATTCATGGAAAATTTCGGACAGCAACTATGGGAATACTGTTTTATTTGGAAGCTTTTCAGCCTTCAGCCTAATTTGAAATATAATTATCTTAATTTTGGGTCTAGTCGTGAAGTGTTGTAATTCTAACGTTATCAATCAGCAAGATACCGATATAATGAACAATCTCTTCACCGTCATAATCCGTTAACTTGTAGTGATATATGACGATATAATTAACATTTAAAATATAAAATACAGTCTTCAAATGAATGTTACAATCTGACAGAGACTACTAATGTAAATATCACACTCGCTCTCAATATGGCAGAGACACACATATGTTTGGAGCTGGAAGACAAGTTCGCTTGCAGTAGAAACAGAAGCAAAACAAATAAGACATGAGTGGCATAGTGACACCGTGTGTCAATGACAAATAATCGAATATTGTCAGACGGACAGATGTCTGATTGAGTGCAACACGCGCACCCGAGCACAAAATCACCCAGACCCACACCAGCACACGCACACACACACACACAGACATACACGCACACACACACACAAGCCCAGACGATAATGGTTTCGTCTGAAAATGCAAATGTATACAATAAAAATAGCTGACAAACAAGATCTCTTACAGTTTATGATACTGTAAATAAAACATATATAGCGCTTTGCAGATATAATTGTATAAATACAAATGATCAAGCTTTGTGCGTTACGTTTGACTGTCAAAGTGAACTTATATGTTGTGCTTCACAAGGATTAATTACCACGCACAAAACACATGAAAAACACGATGTGCAGACGAGTAGAGGAAGTGCATTATATCCGCCATCTTATATAACGACGCCCTGGAATCTTCTAGAATTTCTGCTTTGGTTATCCAATCAGCGATTGTGTCTTTTGACGCTGACATGGAAACATGTTAAATAAATCACATTAAACAAAATAAGCAGCACATTAAAAATCAAACTAATAAGCATGACATAAAATTCAACAAGAATAGCAATACACCAAAAACGTTGAGGTATCTAACAAAACAACTAACAAATTTAAACGTACTGATTGAAACAACACCAGTTTATCAATTGTGATAATTTGTGATAATTTAACAAGCAGACGAAAATTAGACTATATAAATTTTACTATTTATAAATATTTCACGAGGAATTAAAATGAGCATATAATACATTAATTGAAGTATTTGTATACAAAAAAGTTTCAAGTGTGGCCATGAACACGAAAGTGCCATGCTGATTATAATTTGTATCATACCATTAACATACTCAACAAATAATATATAATACAGCCAACAGCACCACACACACACAAACAGACACACACACACACAAATACAAATACACACGCCAATACACACACTCACGCCAATACACACTCACACCAACACACACACACACATGCGCACACAAGCACACATCAGCACACTCACACACACAAACATGCACACACATATATACACACATCCACACAGAAACGCACACACACACACCCACACACACACAACCACATCCACACAGAAACGCACACACACACACACATAGAGAACCACACATACAGAAACACACACACACACACATACATTCATACACATTCGCACATGCACACACTCACACATGAATACACATACACACATACACACATACATACACACATACACACATACATACACACACACAGATAGAGAAAATTCGTTTCGGAGCAAGAAATAAGCAGAAAATAATGGTGTTGAGGCAGGAGGCAATGTAACTGATGGACCAACTGATGGACCAACTGATGGACAGCGCTGAATGGACCACACTTCCAAATTTACCGCAAACCGACATTTGAAAAGCGACATTTTAGCAGTGATCTGTGCTTGAGACGCGGAATTTTGTGCACATGCGTGAATGTATGCAAACGTGAATGCATGTGTGTGTATATGGATGTGTGTGTGTGTGTGTGTATGTGGATGTGTGTGTATGTGGATGTGGGTGTGTGGTGTGGGTGTGTGGGTATGTGGGTGGTCGGATAAAATATCAGCAGCCACACCACTTTCGCGCTCAAATGTGTGTGTGTGTATGTATGTGTATGTTTATGTGTGTATGTGTGTGTGTGTGTGTGTGTGTGTGTGTGTGCTGTCGACTTTGGACAGGACCCAGCAAATCGGGACCCATTTGCCGAAGCAATGGCTCACGGCAAGCATCCACACGGCACCCATTACCTCAACGACAGTCATCTACACTGAAAGGCACGCTGAAGTCGGTTCTCGATAGCTCGTCGTTTCGCAATTGTGTGAACGCCATTGACGTGGACTTCCGCTTGTCTGGACAGCTGCACACGACGTATTGCATCCCCACAAAACATACACACATACACACACGCGAGCGAATGCAGGCGCACGCCCATGTATCCATACACAAAGACTAACCACAAAATGTCACTCGTGCTATATATTGTGGATTTTCATGTGTTCAAAGCTACGTCCAAAATGAGGATTTTAGTGTATACTGCTTGTATATAAGGTTGTATTTAGAGCAGTTTGAACTAAACAGAAAAATCCACATGATAATCTGGAAGAACGCAAAACATGGACGACTCGTCGGCGGCTGTACACAAGTTACCACTGTACACAAGTCACGACTGTACACAAGTTACCACTGTACACAAGTCACCACTGTACACAAGTTACCACTGTACACAAATTAGCACTGTACACAAGTTACCACTGTACACACGTTACCACTGTACACAAGTTACCACTGTAAACAAGTTACCACTGTACACAAGTTACCACTGTACATATGTTACCACTGTACACAAGTTACCACTGTACACAAGCTACCACTGTACACAAGTCTGAAAGTATTGAAATCTTCTGTCGTCGTAGGTTCTGTTGGAATCACTTGCCGAGCACATCAAATCTACTAGAATTCAAGAGCGCAGAAATGCTGGTGCAGCCAGGATGATAAAATCAGATTCAGCTTTTAAAAAGATGAGAGAGGAAAAGAACACTTTGATTTCCGCTGTGATGAAGAAATGCGTATATGAAATAACAACTATATTAGGTTTCACTTAATACGACGTATTAAGTTTATTAAGTGTAATTATTATCATACAAATACACAAAAACTACTCGTCGTAGGGAAAAAGTATCTAGCATTAAGGTGAAGCAGCCACTTTCTGGTACCAAAATGTAACGAAGATATGTATGGTGTATATATATTGGACCGCCTCTTGGTCACACATATGGCTAGAAGTAGAGTACCATAGCTGCCGGTAGATGTTCAATGGTTAGATGTAGGTAGATGGAAGATGGGTAGGTAGATGCAGGCTATCAATCCAGCAAGCGCATTGTCAGAAGCCATTTTGTTCAGAAGCCAAGCCACAAGAATGCCAAACCCGTGAAAATTATCTAACTGACTCAAAATAATTCTTTTATACCGCTATTAGGCAATAATCAACATACCGTAAATGATCTTTGTATCCGACATGCCGGGTTATTTTACGACCACCTGCGTATGGTGCCGGATTATAAGAGCCTGCCAAATTATTAGAACCTGTCGGATTATTTTTGGTCACTCCGCACGGTAGGATTGCGCAAAAACTGCAACAACAAAAACTAGTGCACACATAACAGGGACGAGAGAAGAAGCGTATCTCCACAGTGTATTGTTCTGTGTAGTAATCGCCCACGTGTCTAAATAACGGATCACGGATCACGGATTGCTAAATAAACTGTTGCTGAACTATATCTGAATCGTGGTTGCAGTTTCAATAAGCCTTTCCAGGAAGTGCCGGATTATTAGAGCCTGCCGGATTATTTTTTCAACACATACCTAATGGTGCCGGATTAATAGAGCCTACCGGATCATTAGAGCCTGTCGGATAAATAGAGCATTTACGGTAAATTAACTTATTTGATAATAAAAAATTCAGATTGTATCATTTATGTACTGAGTAAAACATGTCGAGAATATACGGTAAATTTTGGTCGCTGTATTCATAGTATTCCCAGATGGGAACATAACTGTAATTCAATAACCCATTGCTAGATTGTTTCAATATTTCCTCGACTATATACGTTGGGTATTTGAGGCGATCTATAAATTTTGGCTGAAATCCATCAATGGTTTTATACCTGGGATGATAAAGGCTAACATAGTTAAACCAAATACGTAAATCAAAGCTATCGCAAATTTATTTGTCTAAGTTATTGAAAATCTATATAAATCAAGCCGAGCTTGCCGATACGACTCAAAGATAATGCATGTGTAAAAAGATCACATTAATTTCAGCTTGTAAAACCAGAAAAAAGTGTTCTAAATAAATATATTTCCAACATATAGCCGAACAAACACTTTGATATGAGTTGCACTGAAACATAACCTATATGTTTGCTATACACACATTTGAAGAAACTTCATACATAAACATATAATGTGAGGTGATTGCACACAAACAAATATTCAGCAAACTATAGCCGTTCACATAATGCCGTAACATTGTCGGCAATGGGAAGTTATCTAGACATAACTTCAATGTGAATGGTGACGAAGGGCAGATACAATGTAGAATGCTAAGCGAACATAACTCAGTAATATAAAGGATGAACATTTATACCTGATAACAACGCTTTTATAGGACAATTTCCAAAGCAGCCAAGTTAAATTATTATCATATATATAATTATATCCGCTTTCATAGATTGTAGTCACCATTACAATCATTCCTCAAGTTGTATGATATATGTGAGTTAATAATGAATCTTTACTGAGAACTATCCCAGTTATAGCGTTAAAAACAATTGAAGCATTTCCCCAAACGGTATCATTACTTAAATTTGACTGAATTCACTTAGTATTATAATAATTGGTTCAAAGGGCATATTTTTCAATGAGTACGGATTCACACAATGCAATACACCAATTTAAATATCATTTCAAGCTTTGAAATGATTTGAAGAATGTATTTGAATATCTTGCTATCGCTTTGGATGTCTGTTGTTGGGTTATTTAAAAGAAATTAAATATTTTAGCATATTACTAAGCGCAAAACTTTCCATATGCCCCGCACTAGATGTACACCAGGCTTTTCACTACATAGCCTGTTGTCGAATAGACATTATCAGCATACACATGTGCATTTCAACAAAAACATCCGCACGGTGCGAGTGAATCATTGAATTTGCCTATGCAGAATTGCCGATGTGCTCGATGGAGATCGGATGAGCTGAATTATTCACCAGCAGTTACTGAATATTGCATTCACGAGGATAGGATGCGCCCTGTCATTGGCTCGCTAGTGATAAATACACAACGTGAATATTTCTCGTGTTATTTGCCCAGTTAGGAGCTAGATGGGCTTAGTGAAAAATTGCTTGAAATAGAAACTGAAAGGATATTGACAAATTGTGGGCTCAATCGTTGATCTCCTTGGTTTGCTTAGCGAGTCATAATAAACATATTATAATGTTTTTTCCTTCAAATACAATGCATTATATGTCTCTGGCTTTGCAAAAAAACAAATAATATCAAGCGAATACACTGATCAAAAGTTTCCAAATCACTTGGAATTTCATGAATAAGAGTCAGTAAGATTCCATTTCAAAATCAAATTGAAGTCGTCAGCATACACAGGGTTTGATTGAGTGCTAGGCCACTTTCATTTCGCTGCTGGAGTGGACTTTGGATTGTTTTCCGGCGCGATTTGTGCGCGGACAGCGGCAGAAGAAGACCATAAAATCGAACGCAAACTCCAGCACCTCGACAATGGTGACCAGCGACAGTCCGACAAACAGACCAAACGAACCTCCCACGTTGGCGATCAGAGTGAGAAACTGATCACATCAACACACCGCACGTCACAAATCTTGCTCAGTGAAATATTGGCAGCTTGCCGAGATAATATGATACGGCCCGCTTTGATCCCATCTAAAGCCGGCTAACTTGAGGAGTTGGTGTCATTTTCTGGGAGGTGTTGATGAACGAATCTAGACAAGGGTTAAAACCGCTAGCCTCTAACAAACGAGAGTTCAGCGCTTAAACCTCTGATCCCCTCTGGGACTGGACAATTGAAATTATCCCGACGCGAATGTTCCGACACGTTTAAGCTTATCCGCTTAAGGAGGCGACAATTTCCACCTTGCATAAAATCTTATTAGAGCTACTGTGACAAATGTTAATAAAAAATGGACTCTTCTCTCACGCCCATGTGAAAGATATCTCACTAATATCTTAAATTCCAATAGCCTCTCATAATCAACACCTAAAGCACGGTATATCATCAACGATTCATATTTATTGTTATTTATTCATGCTTATTGTTATTTATTTTATATTTATTTATATTTATTCATATTTATTTTTTACTCTCTATTTATTACTATTTATTATTGGTTGTTGTTATTTATTAAATTATACTTTTACTCAGTGTTGGCTGTTGTTGTTAATTGAATCATATTTATTGTTGTTGCTGTTTATTGAATCATATTTATTGTTGTTGTTGTTTATTGAATCATATTTATTGTTGTCGCTGTTTATTGAGTCATATTTATTGTTGATGTTGTTTATTGAATCATATTTATTGTTGTTGTTGTTTATTGGATCATATTTATTGTTGTTGTTGTTTATTGAATCATATTTATTGGTGTTATTGTTTATTGAATCATATTTATTTGTGTTGTTGTCACTTATTGAATCATATTTATATTTATTGTTGGATGTTTCTTATTGAATCATATGTAATGTTCTTGATTGTTATTTATTACTTATTTATTAATATTTATTCTTATTTATTGATGGCTGTTATTTACTGAATCACATATTTAGTGTTTATTGTTATCATTTATTGAGGAACGTGGGCGGAGTGACATTATGGATTGTTATCGGATGATGGTTTATTATTTATTGTTATTTATTTATCATTTTCTTTCCAACTCTCTTTCTATACCATTTACAAGTCAATTTGGCAAAAGTGAAAATCAATTTGGCAAAAGTGAAATTCAATTTGGCAAAAGTGAAAATCAATTTGGTAATTCTTACAAATTTAGGTGGTAGTCGCATTGATAATGCATAATCATATTGTTTATCAGTGTTTTAGTAACAAGTATATTACTCATGCAAATGATATCAATTAATGTTTTATGTTTAAGAAACTATATATATTCTTCTGTGCAAACGACTGCCCTATGGCGCGCACTCTATCAGCCAATATATCAGTGTCAGCGTATAGTCACTGTTCTCGGAGAGCACTCGCGAGCAAATCGTGCACACACACACACACGCACACACACACACACACACACACACACATCTACAGAAACATCACACTTTCAGAGACGGTACAATCCAGCTTATGGCAAGTGTTCTGGCATCACGTGCGAATAGCGCTTGTCGTTGCTAGCCATCTGTACTATGTTTAATATTGTACGGTATATATTTTGTATATGGTGTCCATTTGTGTGTTCGAGGTAGTGTGAGTGTGAGTGTAGGTAGTGTGTATGTTGTATGCACGTGCTATGAGCGAGCAGGGGGATACAGGGGGTGGGGCAGTGCGCGCCATAGGGCAGTGCGCGCCATAGGGCAGTTGTTTGCGCAGAACGTATGTGCGTGTTTGTTAGTGAATGTGTTTCAGTGGGCCATGTTGCGTTGTGATTGTGTTGAGTTGTGATATCTTGCTTTGTTGCTAGAATTTAAGTACACGCGCTGGTGGTATATACGCTGACATTGCTATATTGGCTGATAGAGTTCCTCATAAAGTAAGAAATTACGGTACATATCTGCATTGTAATTGTAGTACATACCATAGCACATAATTGTATAGTATATAGTAAGTAGTACATATCTGTGTTTTAAGACTAATGCTAAATTGTTCATGTGAAATACAATACGATTTACTGATAACAATTAAGTTTGATATTTAATGTCAAATCAATAACATACATTGTGGTTCTAACTGGGACAATTTTGATTTCAATTGGGACAAATGAAATTGTAAAAAGTATAGCTTATTTTATTATTATCCTTGAATCGGAGCTAAGCCCAATCACTTAATAGATCATTTTGATGCTAATATAATGGACTTCATCAACAAATATATCCCTACATGACAGCTTCTTAAACTATATATATTCTTAAACATAAAACATTAATTGATATCATTTGCATGAGTGATATACTTGTTACTAAAACACTAATAAACAATATGATTATGCATTATCAATGCGACTACCACCTAAATTTGTAAGAATTACCAAATTGATTTTCACTTTTGCCAAATTGATTTTCACTTTTGCCAAATTGATTTTCACTTTTGCCAAATTGATTTTCACTTTTGCCAAACTGAATTTCACTTTTGCCAAATTGATTTTCACTTTTGCCAAATTGACTTGTAAATGGTATAGACTTTTTTTCTCTTAGAACTCTCTTTCTCTCTGAATCTTTTGGGCGCTTCCGGTACATGGGGCCACCTTAGGGTGGTGATAGTGCTTGCACTCTTCCCATGCTACTGGATTTGCCTGTAATTAATAATAATAATAATAATATTAATAACGAATCTCCTACAATTAAGGCTTTACAAAGCGATAATTATTTCTTGCATCATATCGCTATTATTGTACGAACATAACTATTATAATTTTTAGCAAAATATATTGAGAAATTAAGAAAATATATTTAATTCACTGAAAATAGATAAAGAAATTCAAATAAAATATTTGAACAACCAAATATATTAAGATAATCATTATTTTTTTACAATTTGCTCATGTAATGTTCATTTGTTTTAAAATTTGTTTACAGCCGAAAAAACAGTTATTTTGTGAGTCGTATGTTTCGAAAATTTTGATTTTTGCATGCCACTCGTTAAGAATGGATGAACCAACCACACCTCAGCCAATACAACACAAGTTGATTGCATTACGACTCCAGATGTTGTCGTAGTTTTACGAGCTAAAAACTCACCGAAAATGAAGGCTCTTCTTTGATTGTGTCAACACTTAGTGAGTTCAGATATACATGCAGTTTCAATGTGTCAAATGGAATCCTGAAATTCAAACAAATCAATACCAAACAAACAAATAAAATATATCAGCCTTTCTATGACATCCCATTGAATTAAGAAAATATTAGGATAATATAGAAAATAATATAGATATTTATACTAACTGTTATAAATGTTTTATCTATATATCTTGTCTATTTACGATCCATGGATCTGTCTATGGATCTATGTATCGCGTACACCAGCACAACCATATACTAACATACACAAACGTATACACACACACGCCAACAAAACAAGTTCATGTGAGATACGACCTATGTAGGTATTTAGGATACAAAATAAACATCTATGACCTTTTTTTACAATAATAAGCTCAGGTTGAAATAACAGATATGCCAGAGTCATTAGATCATCTCTGATAATTTGGACAATTTCCGTATCCCCTTGATGTAGTGGTAGCACGCCCGCCTCACAAACCCGGTGGAGGAGAATTTCTCTGGGCGAATTCTACAATACAACAGCCCCTGTCCACCCAGCAGTAAGTGGTACTAGATACCAGTCATATGTTGTGCCATTCATACTGAGGAGGTGACGCTCTCTAACACATCTTCCTTCCATGTGGCGCCATAGCGTGGAGAGGGTCGGTTCTGCGGTAGTAACGAGCTGCACGGGACACACCTGTGTGTTCATAAGCTTCGGCTTCTTCCCGTGTAGCAGCTGTCTCTTATTTATTTATTAAACACAACCAACAGGATATATATGCATATCCCAATTTCAGGTTGGCACACATCATAATACTCACACACACACACCGGTACACACACAGACACATGAAGGTGTAGTGACGTAGATGAAAGTGCAGTCAACACAGCATATATACAGTCAGTTATATTATTTTAGACTGATTAAATAAATAAAATTAAATGCTTAAGGTTATTAAACGTTGAATGCCTAAGTTGCGAACAGGACAAACGCGAATAGCCTGAACGCTTTGTATTGTACGGTTGCAATCTCCATATCAATTTAATATTTATAAACATAAGACGTATCATTCAGTAATTTGTAAATACATAATACAACTGTGACCAGTGACCCCGCTCGTCGTATATTTATATGGATATATGGCAGCGGCGGTGTGTTGGCTATCCACACTGACGTCACTACGTGTATGAGTGTGTGTGTGATATTGTATGTATGAGTGTGTGCATGTGGGTGTGTGGGTGTCACCGGACATAAGTTGCGTTGTACGTTCGTTCACCCTTCACGAATTTTTCATCGATACAAACGAGATTAACTTCTTGTCAACAGCCATCATGCCGGATGAAAAAACCGATGTTTTTGCGCTCCAGTTCGCGTCGAATTGCCAGCTTTCGATAAGATCTACATTGACACATGGCTGTTAATGTGCGACAATATACTTGAAGACGGAGGCATTTCTGCGCAGACAACAAAGTTCCGCAAAGTTCTCGCGAAACTGCCACTTTCTCAATTCCGACTTGTAAAAGACATTGTGTCTCAGTCGCCTCTTGCTTCATACTGCTACGATCTTTTGCAGCGCAGATTGAGGAGCAGACTACAGCTCGCATCTGCGGAGCGTTTCAGACGATTCGAGAGCCTTCCAAGACAGCTCGCCTCAAGAAAACCATGACAGTTATTTGAGGATCTTGCCTTTCTTTATCCAGACGACACGGATCATCAAATTATTAGTGAGGCTTTCCTGTGGAGAATGCCTGACAATCTGCAGCTGCTCTGCCGCGACTGGCTCAACAGTGATTGCCTCCGCGATTTCGCCGTACGTGCTGATACTTACCATCAACCAGATCTGCCGACCCTCCCTGTGTTGGCGCATGTGACTCCGAATGACAGCGAGAACGACTTGGATCACACAGCTAGTGCGGTGAGATTTCGGTGCAGCGGACGTAATGCAACTGTACAATCACCAGGGCCACAACGGAGGCAAAGTCCCTTACGCCACAAGTCATCGCAGCCGACCGCCTTCACTGACCGGTGGTGCCGCCTGCATCGTTAGTTCGGCTCCGCAACCCGCAAGTGTATCGGGTCCTATACGTTCACAAGTGACTTCAAAACTTTCCCGAGAAACGAGCCGAGCAGCCGACGGTAATGGCGACGTCTGGCTGCAGCGATCATGAGTGCCATCTCTTGTATGTAACTGATCTCACGGGTCGAAGACATCTCGTTGACAGCGGTTCTGAAGTCTCCTTGTTACCTGCAGACCAAGAGAACCGCTGTGTTCTACACCTACCAAGGGTTCGTGCCGCCAACGGTTTCATAATACCTGTGTACGAGGTGGGACGCGACCTGAACGTATGTCTCGGCCTGGTTCGGTCATGCTCAATTAAATTCATTGTAGCAGCAGTGCCCACAGCGATTCTCGGCCCAGATTTCCAACGTGAGTTCGGACTGGTGGTGTATATGCGCAGTCAACGGCTAACCGATAGCGCGACATTTCTGTCAGCTGCCAGTCATATACACAAACATGACAGTCATCCTCTGCTCGCACATGTTCGATCTGATGATCAGAGGGAAGGCGACGGCAAGTTGTTCTGTGACATACGCTTTTCGAGTGTATTTAAGCAGCTGTCGACTCCGCCGTCCGGATTCCCCGCCGTCACAATTCCAGGAGTTGAGCACAGAATAATAACTCGTGGAAATCCGGTACGCGCGCGACCACGTCACCTCATGCCGGCAAAATTTACAGCAGCGAAGAAAGAGCTAGAATATCTGGTCAGTCAGGGTATTGTGGTACCATCGTCATCTCCGTGGTCCAGCCCGATCCACCTGGTTGAAAAAGACGGAGGAAGTTCAAACGGAATGGTGGGGTGCTATAAGCGTCTCAACGTACTCACTGTTCCTGACCGGTACCCGCTACCTCAACTACAGACGTTTGCAGATCGGCTGAGTGGAGCAACAGTCTTCAGCAATGTCGACCTCGCACGGGCGTTTTCTCAAATTCTAGTATACGGACCGGACCAGAGGAAGACAGCGATCACAACCCCGTTCGGTCTGTTTGAATACCGGCGCATGCCATTTGGCTTGTCCAACGCTGCGCAGACGTTTCAGCGACTGATGGATTCAGTGCTTTGCGGTAAGTATAATGCTTACGTGTATATGGACGACATCCTGATCTACTCACCGGATGCTGAGCAGCACCGCCGCAACCTTTATGAGCTGTTCCGCCGCCTCCCAAAAGCTGGCGTGGACATCAAACCAGAAACATGTGTTTGACGTAGGTCTGATGTGCGCTTTCTCGGCCTGAAAGTTTCCGCCGACGGCATCGAACCCCTGCCGGACAAAGTGGTTCATCTTGTCGCTATACATCCACTGGGAAACGTTCATGAGTGCACACGCTATTTGGGTATGATCAATCATTTTCATCGATTTATCCCAGGCCTTGCAGCGTTTGTACAGCCATTCCATGACGTGTGCGGTTCCGGTCTGCGCATCTTTCACTAGACAGAGGCTCAAAACTCTGCTTTTGATGCGAGCAAACAGGCGCTAGTCCACGCATCCCGTCTAGCGTTTCCTTGAAATGATGCCCCGACCAGAGTGGTGGCCGATGCGTCTGATACAGCTGTGGGAGCGGTGATTTTGCAGAAGCAACTTGGAGTGTGGGTTCATCTAGCATACCACTCGCGGAAGCTTCAGAGTGTCCAGCTTCGCTGTTGTACGGGCGAAAAACAACCCTATGTGCTCTTCAGTGCCATAAAGCGTTTCAGCCACTTGCTAGAAGGCCGCCCAGGACTGCAACTGTGGACTGACCACAAGCCGCTCACATACGCCTTCACCAGTTCATTCGAACGTTCGCCGCGCGTACAGAGGCAACTTGCCCTCATTAGTGGATTTTCGACCGACATTCGTCACATCAGCGGACTAGACAATGTGGTTTCCGACTGCCAGAGTCGGCCACCGACACCCGTCTCCAGAGAATCTACTCTCCATTCGTCCGTCGTGTACACGGAAGCACAGCGGAATATGGATTTGTCTCGTTTGGCGAAAGCAAAGCAGACCTGTGAAGAAGTGGAGTCTCTGGCAGCGTCCCCGTCGCTCAACATTTTGCGACGTAGCGTTGACGGTTACTCGACGGGCATCATCGTCGACATTTCGACCGGCGTAGATCGTCCTTTAGTACCAGTGTCCCTGCAACGTGAGGTGTACGAGCGGTTCCACAACATGCACCATCCCAGCGCCAGAGTGACACGCCGCTTAATCTCAGAAATATTTGTGTTTTCTCGGCTCTCCTTGAAAGTTGCCACCTGGGCCAAAATGTGATTACATTGTCAGCAGTACAAAGTCACGCGGCACCAGCGTACTCCTCTTCGTCACCCACCTCTGCCTTTCGGTCGATTTGAAAGTCTCCATGTGGACATTGAAGGCCCTCTACCCTAGGTCAGCGGATACCGGGACATATTCACCGTGATTGACCGGTTCACTCGCTACCCGGAGGCGGTTCCGATGGTAACAGCGATATCACCAGAATGCGCCAAAGCTTTGTTGGACTGGGTGGCCAAATTCGGCATGTTCCTCTGTATCACATCAGACCGAAGGCTTTAGTTGGTCTCTGACCTCTGGAAAGAGTTGTGGGCGTTACTTGGAGCACAATTAACCACGTCCTGTGCCTACATGCCCCAACATAACGGCCTGGTTGAGCGCATGCACCGGCAATTGAAGGCATCATTGACAACTGCACTGCAAAATAACATCAATTGGCCATCAGCTCTCCCCGTCGTACTGATGGGAATGCCTTCGTTATACAAGCCCGACATAGGAACGCCGTCTGCAGAACTCGTTCTGGGGAAAAAGTCCCAGGTCAATTTTTCACTGAGACTCATCCAGTTCCAGCGAGTGAGATGGGGCGCGAGTTGGTGAAGTCATTTGCTGACTTACAGCCTGTCCCGACAGCTTGGCATCGCCGCTATGACGCCCACCGGCCTTTCATCTCACCGTCACTGTCAACGACTTCGCACGTATTCGTAAGGGAGGACAGCGTTAGTGCCCCGCTATCTCCTCCATACCAAGGACCATATGCGGTGATTCATCGAGGGGATAAAGCGTTTGTGATATACAATAACGGCAAGGAAGATACGGTTGCAGTGGACCGACTGAAGCCCGCACATTTGGAGCGGAGAGACCAGACTTCACAGACACCACTCGCGGCTTTGTCTCCAGCGCCAGTTCATGCTGATTCACCACAGACGCCAGCTCAAACTCCATCAACAGCGTCAACAACTCCGCCGACTGTCAGAATCTGGTCCCGGCGCTCCAGACCAGTGCGGCCTCCATATCGCTTCAGGTAGTCGGTGCAGGCACCTGTGGGGGGGCTGTGGCCAGTGACCCCGCTCGTCGTATGTTCATATGGATATATGGCAGTGGCCGGTGTGTTGGCTATCCACACTGACGTCACTACCTGTATGAGTGTGTGTGTGTGATAGTGTATGTATGCGTGTGAGCATGTGTGTGTGTGAGTGTCACCGGACACAAGTTGCGTTTTACGTTCGTTCACCATTCACTGTGTAATACATTCATTCGCTCATCAACCACACCAGTGCTTGCATCCGCCGTGCTGCAGCACGACCTAGGTATGACTCACTTTCAATATATTATTTACCGGAAATTTGAAATTTTGCATTTGGTTCTCACGACAAGCCTCTTAACCAAGGATGTTCCATAATTTTCCAGAACTCTTCGTGAAACAACACTGAAACTGATTTGTACGGCTGGAATTTCATTAGCCGTTTTATCGAGTTGTTCTAACGGCAGCAAAGATATCAAGGATTTTGGCATTCAGGGGATGATAATCATTGCGTTTGATCTTAAGATCGCGTACATACACTGCTAACGTTACATCGGTCACTAGGGAATTTGCCATCACACCTAGCTGATACGATGAAGCCTAGCTGATGCGATGAGTGTCCAATAGACGCAGATGATAATCTGCTACTAAAAACCACACCGGGGAGCAGTCCTCTAGTACTGGTACCACAAAGCAACGCACACAACTGGCTGAAAACAATGTTTCACCGATTATTCGTTATGCTTTTCAAATAATTCTAATTTTTTGCGAGGCTGAACTGACTAATCGGCGGGCATGTTTTTCAAAAATCATCTTTAAGTCTAGCCCGACACCCACTGTCAAAATGTAAGTATCTGATGAGTGCCAGGATACAAAATAAATTCAAGTATTTGATGTGTAGTGAGCATCTAGTGAGTATCCAGTGAGTATCTAGTGAGCATCTGGTGAGCATCTAGTGAGCATCTATTGAATATCTAGTGGGTATCTAGTGAGCATCTAGTAAGTATCTAGTGTATCTAGTGAGCATCTAGTGAGTATCTAGTGTGTATCTAGTGAGAATCTAGTGCGTATCTAGTGAGCATCTAGCGAGCATCTAGTGAGCATCTAGCGAGCATCTAGTGATTATCTAATAAGTATCTAGTGTGTATCTAGTAAGCATCTAGTGAATATCTAGTGAGTATCTAGTGAGTATCTAGTGTGTATCTAGTGAGTATCTAGTGAGCATCTAGTGAGTGCCTATTGAGCATATAGTGATTATCCAGTGAGTATTTAGTGATAATCTGGTGAACGCTAGACTTACGTGGTATTTTTCACTTCTTCAACGATGCTATTGAAGGCTCGTGATGGTTCGTCAAACGATATGGACGTCTTGTAGTAGACCTCCCTGTGCAGATCAAACACGTGCTGTATATACGAGCCATTGACAGTGGGCTGTTGACCCACACGATGGCAAAACTGGAGCGATTTCTTAAGCGTGATAACATATTTATTTATGAGTCAAGCAGTATTATTTTCAACACACAATTTCATCAAGATGTCCGTTTACCAATAGTACTTTCTTTTTTCTTCTTTTTTAATTCAACCACCGAACGACTGCAACAGGAGCCAACCCAGGTGGATTATCGCTCCTTTCCTCCAACCCAGGTGGATTATCCTCTTTTTGAAAATCAGGGTTTTATATCAACCAAAGCCCCATGTGTTTCATCTTTTTAAACATTATTCTTTTCATGCTTAGCATTCTGCTTGACATCTCAAGTATTAAATATCTTACAAATTTGCAAGTATAAAAGTACAAACTCTATGAATACATGTACAAGCACGGTGAATAAACACAAGAACATTTCACCACACAATAGAATATCAATCAAAATCTGATGACAACATTCAGAGCTGCAATCTTCAACAGAAAAAAACACAATTCTTCCAATGTAGAAAAATATCGTATGATGAAATATACGTGAAGTACGAAAACCACTTGATTACAAATATTTGCATAAATAAAAACAAGCTTTCATCAAACATTGACGTTTTTTTAAAAACAATTGTTTAATGAAGTAAATCGTAATGTTTTAACAAATCTTTCAAAATATCTACACTCACAAAAACATCTTCAAAAAACACAAAAGTAAAAAACCATGGTTCAACCCAAAATTGCTCAGACCAAAAGAATTTAGACTATTCACCTGATCAATCTATTTTTATCTTACATAAATTCAAGAATATATTTAATTTGCTCAATAAACAATAGGTGGTGATTTATAGATACAACATTGGATTCGATTCGAAAAGCAAAGTATTTCAGTATTTACACTGATTAGTACTTTGTTTTAATATTTAGTTGGTATATATTTTGGATAAAAATCATATTACCATTGGGAGAATAACATATTTAGCATAGTCAATTTTTCATAATATTGGAAATTATTTGACCAAATTTTCAAAGCACTTATAATACACCATTTACACAAATATAGCACCCGTTGCAACTTGCGGCAAGTAATAGGCTAAAGGGAGGCCCAAAAAGTGTCTCTCCTAAAACATGCATAAAATGTTTAATAGTTAAGCAGTTGTCTTTGTTTTTCAGGTTTATGAAGAGGAATAATTGCGAGGTGGAAAAGCACAGAAAAATTTCGAAAATGCCTTAGACACTTCAAGAAAAGAAGTTTTGCGTAGAGACCTAGTTTGAGACAAAGTCAATGGTGGCTGTGCAGGCGCGCTTCAAAAGACGATTTGGATGTCATTATCCAGCAAACAGGATCATATGGATGCATCAATTCAGGGCCCATGGAACAGTCTTAAACTTGAATGCTAAGGGAAATAATTCAGATCGGCCCAAGAAATATAATTCAGATCGGCCCAAGACTGCTCGATCGCCAGCCAATATTGATGTTGTCAGAGATTCTGTCGGTCACAGTCCCCGCAAGTCATTACACCGTCGCAGCCAATAGCTTGACATTCCTAGGAAATCAATTCCAAGGATCTTGGTCCAGGATCTGCAATTGCACCTCTATAGGATACAGATCCAGCATCAGCTAACTAAGAGGAACAAGAATTTTCGGGTTGTGATGTGTCCATGGTTCTGGTTCAGATTCATGATTACTCAGATTTTCTGAACGATGTTTGGTTCTCTAATGAGGGACATTCTTAGTGTCTGAACATGTGAACTCAAAGAACAATATCTTCTTGGGGACAACCCCACCAGAGGGTTGTCTCCAAAGGACGTCGCACGTCGGATTCAAGTGTGCTTGCAGAGGAGAGGCGGACATTGGGAGCACATAATGGAACACCAGTAAAACAAAGACAAAAGCACATTTATCACTGAAACGTAAATGATATGTTAGGCATAGACTAAAGTTTTTTTGTACAAAGTATATGTGGATTTTATAGAGGTTTTTGTGAAAGACATTTTTTTGGGTCACACTGTAGTTGAATTGTTTAAATTTTTGTTCCATCAACTTCTGATTTTATAGTATCAATTCTGAAGACACTTTATGAATAGATTTCATGTATCTCCCAACGTGTCATGTTCCCTGATTTCATGTCCCTGATTTGTCATTTCTCCCTCGCACTAATTATCTACCGTTTCGCCTCATCTGAATAGCGAGACTGAGGCTTAATTGTCTGGTCATACGGTGGTAACGCTAGCGAAAATCAATCTCAGATTTTAACGATCGGCCCGTGATAAGTCGCACACCCAGTTTGCTGTGAAAGCAATTTCCTTGTGCCATACACGACACATAATGAGTCAATCACTGAGAGAAACATCGCTACGTTTACGCGGAATTTTTTTTTTGCATAATGACAAATCATGTCTTGATATGCACATAACAAATTTGCGCTCATGAAATCTACACACTGAAACTGTTGTCTAAATGATAGCAGACGCATGCAATGCGATCAGACAGATATATGATTGATTACTTTCAAAAGACACAATTAAATTTGGTTAAGCCACCGATTAATCAACGGAGTTAACCAACACCAATAGGATTATCCATATTGTTGTGTTTGTATGGGTAGACGGTAAATACTTTGAACAACCCAGAAATACCGGGAAAAGAAACAAGCTCGTTGGAAAACTCAAATATATATATATATATAATTCAACTCCAAGATACGACAAAAATATCCAAATACAGCCCAACGGTCAGCATGAACCAAAGTATATATAAAACCAGAAGAAGCGTGACACGAGACTGTCTGCTTCATTTGCGTCACGATTGTACAACACCGAAACATACGGATATACGCCATGACATACAAAAAGAAATCAAAATTCGAATTTAAAACAATTTAATTAATGTTTGCGGGATTTATACGCTTATACAAAAACAAACATGGTGTTGACAACCAAAAAGAATGAGTCAAGCGTAGACAAAAATAACGCTTCCCTAACCAAATAAACACATGCAAAACACATCATAAGTTTAAGAGTAAGTACACGCTACACCACCTCCCCCCTCAGCGAAAACGAGAGGGTAGCTGAACTTCACGTCCACTTCGTGTACGGACCGGAATCGCAGACGGTCGTTGCTGACTACGACGAGATGTCGATGACGACGGACGGGGTTGGTAACCATGTGCAGAGTTGGCCATAGACAAAGGTGACGGAGACTCGGCGTCCGGAACTGCAGTGAGTGGCGTGTTAATTGTGAAACTCTCCGAGTGGCGAGTGTCTGACAAAATTGTCGGCGCGTCAGTGGTGAAAGAAACACGGCGATGACGACGCACTGCAGTAGAATCTGGTATGGCAGATGGAAGGATTGCGTTGTCGTCAAATGCTGCCTTACACCTGTCGAGGCTGACGACCTGTTTGCCGCGTCGAACATCTACAATGGTGACTGTCTTGTCAGTGCGCTGCAAAACGCGATGCGGTCCTGTGTACGCTGGCTGCAATGACGAGTGAGAAGCGTCTACTCGCAGGAAGACATGTGAGCAATTTTTCAGGGCCGCTGGCACATGAATTGCTCGCCGAGATGTCCGCGGAGGCACTGGCGTGATTTTACGCATGTGTTGTTTCAACCGATCGCAAAAGGTAACTGGCAACGGCAGAGGTCGAGAACTTGAGTCGATGAATTCGCCGGGGATACGCAACGGCGTGCCGTACACGAGTTCCGCACTGGAACAGCCCAGATCAGTCTTAACTGCTACTCGGATGCCTAACATGATCAATGGGAGCTGTTCCGACCAGCGATGGGAAGAGCCAACTGCGCGAAGACAGGCCTTGAGCTGACGGTGAAGTCTTTCGACCATCCCGTTGCTTTCTGGATGGTAGGCGGTCGTTCGACGCTTGGAGATGCCAAGAAGACACATGAGAGCTTTCCAAAGACGACTTTCGAATTGGGAACCCCGATCAGAAATGATTGTCTCCGGCACTCCAAAACGAGCAACCCAATGCTGCAGGAGCGCGCTGGCAATACTCTCTGTATGTGAGGTGGCAAGTGGTACGGCCTCACACCATCTGGTGTATCTGTCGACAATCGTCAAAATATACTCGTTCCCGTTCGATGGCGGTAATGGTCCGACCAAATCGATGTGCAGCACTTCGAAACGGCAATTTGGAAGAGAAAAACGACCAGGCGGAGTACGCGTATGCCGCTGGACCTTGGCCTTCTGACATCCTACACAAGCTTGAGCCCACTGACGGATGTCTTGGCGCATATTTGGCCACACGAAACGATCGGCGACCAGACGTTGGGTGGCATGTACTCCAGGGTGCGATAAGTTGTGCACCAGGTTGAAATAGTTACGTCGAAAAGCCGACGGTAGGAGCGGACGACACTGTCCTGTCGAATAGTCGCAGCACAATTTTCGACCACAGGACAACGGAACATGGCGAAGCTGCAGCGAGTGTTCACTGGAGGCGATGAACTTGCCCAGATCATCATCCTCATGTTGGGCGTCTGCCAAGGCTGAAAAATCGTCAAGCCTGGGAGTCGGAATAGACAGCATAGAAACAGTCCGTGAAAGCGCGTCGGCAACAGTGTTTGACGACCCAGGAACATGACGGATGTCAGTGGTAAATTGAACAACATAGTCCAATTGACGAACTTCTCGCGGAGAGTGACGGTCTGATGAAGAGTTCAGTGCACCAATCAGCGGCTTATGGTCGGTATATACAATGAAATTCCGGCCTTCCACTGCGTACCGAAAATGTCTAATCGCAGAATACACCGCCAGAAGCTCCCGACCAAAAGCGCTGTACCGCCGCTCAGTTGGCGATAGCTGACGGGAGAAATACGCCAATGGTTGCCAGGCACCTTCCACATACTGTTGGAGAACTGCTCCGATACATGTGGCCGATGCATCGACTTGTAGCGAGAGTGGCGCGTCTGCGGCAGGAAACGACAGCTGAGTGGCCGCCGCCAAGCTGGTTTTGGCGCGTTGGAACGCTGCCGTAGTTTCCGCTGTCCATGTGACTGGCCGACTAGACTTGCGGCTGCGCGTGGTTATCAATGCATGGAGCGGAGCAAGTATGGCAGCAGCATGCGGTATCAGCCGATGATAGTACGATATCATGCCAACAAACCGCCGGAGTTCCGCTTCCGTTCGAGGCAAAGGGTACGAGTTCACAGCTTCTACCTTCGATTGCAGTGTTGAAATACCGCTTGCTGAGATCATGTGACCTAAAAAGGAAAGTCTGTCGACAGCAAAAACGCATTTGTCGGGATTCACCACTAATCCATGCTGATGCAGCTTTTGAAACACAGCTTCGATGTGATGCATGTGTTCCGCGTACGACTCACTGGCAATTAGCACATCGTCGATATAAACAGAACAGAATGGCATGTCAGTGAAAATTGTGTCCATTAAACGCTGGTAGGTCTGCGCAGCGTTGCGAAAACCAAAACCAAGGCGTGTGAACTCAAAAAGCCCAAATGGTGTGATGATGGCTGATTTAGGGATGTCATCGGCATTAATAGGAATATGATTATAGGCACGAATAATGTCGAGACGGGAAAAATATTTGCAATTGTGAACATGATTGAAGGAGTCATGCACCAACGGAATGGGATACTTATCGGGAATTGTGATAACATTGAGTGCCCGATAATCTCCGCAGACCCGCCATGACCCATCTTTCTTAGGAACCATATGCAGTGGACTCGACCACGGACTCTTTGATCTACGACAAATGCCCATCTGTTCTAGTCGCTGAAATTCAGCTTTGGCAGCTGCGAGACGATCTGGCGCCAGCCGTCGAGCCTTGGCATGTACTGGCGGGCCAGTGGTCGATATGTGGTGGACGACATTGTGCTTTACGGGCAGTTGAAAATTCGGCGGTCGCGTCACTGATGGGTATTTAACAATAATAGCTTCAACATCGGCATTACGTGGAGCCAAACCAACCGCTGCTAATAAGTTTGAGGAGCTGTCCAACGGGGAGCTCAGGATCTGAATGCTATTACTAAGCCGGCGGTTATTGAGATCCACAGTGAGACCATGGTGTTGCAGGAAATCCGCACCGAGGATAGGTGCTGGAACGTCAGCTAGAATAAACCGCCACTGATAAGGCCTAGTGGAGTCTCCAATGTCTAAAGCAATTAGCGCTGAGCCGGTAGTAGAGATACAGCGACCATCAGCTGTTTGCAGACTGGGAGATCGACTGGCAGACGAACAGATCTGAGAATTGTCCGGTAGATTAGAATTTGGCCACACACTTACTTGAGCACCAGTGTCTACCAGTAATCGATGCCCGGATAACTTGTCTAAGACATGAAACAGTGGCGTTGAAGAAGCAGCTGAGACAGGTGCCAAGTGACTCAGCACTGGGAGTTTAAATGCTCGAAGTCACATGGAGGGACACATCTCGAGGCATTGTTGCCCCAGCGGCGATGGTACCAGCACAGGCGATTTTCTTGACCGCTAGCTGAGCGTTCCGTGTCATCAGGAACGGCCGGAGAACGAGACTGGGAGCGAGCACGACTTCTTCCGCGACGATAACCAGAGTTGAAATACATAGTTTGTTGTTCTGACATCTTCGTTACAGCAGTTGTCAGCTTCGTAACGGCAGCAGTTAGCTCCTGCATTGGGTCCGCTTGTGGAGACCGAGTCACAGCGCAAACAGGAGCTGGAAGAGCAGAAGCGAGTGGAAGATCTCCTTTAGTAGCCTCCATAAAACGATCAGCAGCCTGAGCTATCTCCTCCAATGTGGTTGTCTCTGGTAACAAAGAAATGGCGGCCCGAACATGTGATGGAAGACGCTGAAAAAACAATGTTCGAAGCAACCCAGTGTCTGTATGAGTGTCACCAGCAGCAGTCAGCTCATGTTTCATCCTCCGAAGTAGCTGGGAAGGCAGCTGATCACCGAGGTGCTGGTTCCTGAGTAAAGCACTCAACCGCTCCTCTCTGGAATGAGCCAGTCTGCTGCGAAGACCAACACATAAGGCCTCAAAGTTGGGAGGACCCATAATAAGGTCTCTCAATTGGCTAGCAACTGGAATTGGCAATCCAGCCACTAAAAATTGGAATTTCGTCACATCCGAAGTAATGCCGGCTACTGCAAAAGCGCAATTCACCTGAGCCAGCCACAACTCAGGCTCTTCAGGCGCGAAAGGCGGCAACTTAAATGACGCAGTTGGACGAACGTCCGGACATGAAGCATTTGGTGCTGAATTTGAGATTTGCACAGAATCATCACCGTCATTACCCATGATTAGATCACGTCGGGGTCACCAATTTGTTGTGTTTGTATGGGTAGACGGTAAATACTTTGAACAACCCAGAAATACCGGGAAAAGAAACAAGCTCGTTGGAAAACTCAAATATATATATATATATAATTCAACTCCAAGATACGACAAAAATATCCAAATACAGCCCAACGGTCAGCATGAACCAAAGTATATATAAAACCAGAAGAAGCGTGACACGAGACTGTCTGCTTCATTTGCGTCACGATTGTACAACACCGAAACATACGGATATACGCCATGACATACAAAAAGAAATCAAAATTCGAATTTAAAACAATTTAATTAATGTTTGCGGGATTTATACGCTTATACAAAAACAAACATGGTGTTGACAACCAAAAAGAATGAGTCAAGCGTAGACAAAAATAACGCTTCCCTAACCAAATAAACACATGCAAAACACATCAGAAGTTTAAGAGTAAGTACACGCTACAATATTCGAGTATCCATTTGTTGGACACCGTGAACTAGTGGTAGCACACCCGCCTCACAAGCGGGGGAAGTCCGTGGTTCGAAACCCGGCGGAGGAGGATTTCATAGGGCGAATTTTATAAATTTTTTAATCCTGTCCACCCAGCAGCAAATGGTACCAGCTATTAGGCATGTGTTGTGCCACGCATTTTCGGGAGGTGACCCTCTCTAATACGTCTTCCGTCCTTGTGATGTCATAGCGTGGGGAATGTCGGTTATGCGGTGGCAGCGAGCTGCACGGGACACACCTGTGTGTTCATAAGCTTCGGCTTCTTTCCGTGTAGCATGATATTTGAGGCATTCAACCTGTAACCTAACTAAATATATTCCATATGTTTTCCTCCTCTCAACTTCCCTTCTAAATCGCTGGAGATCTCTCAATGGAACGTCGCATCTCTCAATGGAACGTCTGCTGTTACCTGCGGAGTTGACTAGAAATTATGATAGACTATACCTTTTACAATTTCATTTGTCCCAACTTAAATCAAACCTGTCCCAACTGAAATAAAAGTTGTCCTAACTGAAATCAAAATTGTCCCAACTGAAATCAAAGTTGTCCCAACTGAAATCAAAGTTGTCCCAACTGAAATCAAAGTTATCCCAACTGAAATCAAAGTTGTCCCAACTGAAATCAAAATTGTCCCAACTGAAATCAAAATTTTCCAGGCTAGAACCACAATGTATGTATACTGTTTCTACACTTGTGGCGCAAGTGTCGTTTATAACTGTGGGGCTGGTTGATGTTGTTTATATGTATTAATGATAAGTTTCCAAATAAGTTATATGGTAGGATATAATTATATTGAGTGTTTGTATTTGCTAATCAACCTTGCTAATGTACATTACTAACCACTATCATTTGGGTTATGTTTAAGGCATTGAATGTTGGTGTCTTATTGATATGAAATAGAGTGGCACGTTTCACGGTTGTTTTCATTGTAGTGGCGATGACGGAAAAGGAATAGTAAAACTGGCGACGAGGTAAAAAAAATCCAAATGGCTCAAGGTATCACAAATATACCACCGCTGGAGTTCGACGAGAACAACCAAACCAGCGCGTGGAGAGAGTGGGTTGAACATCTTGAAGACGCATTCACGGCGTTTGAGATGCGCCTTACTGCGGCAGCACCTTACAGCGCCTTACAGCAGGCGACGAGCCTTACTGCGATTTTACGGAGGTACGAAACTCAAAAACATTCTGAAAACACTACAACCTGAGGTGCCAACGAACCAAACCGAGCCTACGTACACAACTATCAAGGTAGCGCTGGATGAATATTTTCAAGAGCGTACAAGTGAAGTATTCGAGCTACACAAATTCCGTAACCTTACACAAGAAATGGGCGAAAACACCAACACGTTCGTGACAAGGTTGCGAACACAGGGAGCTAAATGCAATTTTGGTCAATATAATCTGGACAATGCGATAATTGATCAATTAGTGGAGACATGCACCTCGAACACGCTAAGGCGCTCATACCTCAAAGAACCTGATTTGATAGTACAGACTGCACTACGATTGTCCTATACACACGAGGCAACATAATCACAGGCACAACAAATAGAGTGTACAGAGCAACACACCAGCATTCATAAAGTGACTAGATATAGGCAACGCCAGAAATCTTAATGGGAAAAAGACAGAAAGAAGCATGAGGGTGGGGATAAACCAACTGATTTGTCACAATGCTTCGGATGCAATGGTACAGGACACCGGCACGGTCAACGAGATTGTCCGGCGTTTGGAAAGAAGTGTCATGATTGTGGTATACGAAACAATTTTGCCACAGCATGCCGTAAGAAGTTACAACAGGCTAAACAAATACAAGCAATAGATGACACATCGTCTGGCGAGGAGAGCAACGGCGTTCGACGCCTCTCATCCACGCGTAGCAGATACACGGACGACGAGTCCAACGTCTTTCGCATAAATACCAAAAGTTCGGGCACGAAGCGCATTCTAGTGGACAACGTGGCGGTCCGTATGCTGATCGATTCGGGAGCTAGCGTTAACTTGTTGGATGGCAGAACGTTTGAGCATCTGGCGGATACAAAACCAACGGTCGTCCTTAGCCGCTCAAAAGTTGTACCCAGATCGTACGGCGACACACCGATTCCGCTTCGAGGAGAATTTTTTGCCACACTCACATATGGGTCCAGACGAATTATACAGAAAATGTTGGTAACCAAGGCACATGACAGTGTGAATATATTAGGACGACAAGCGTGTTTGGAACTGGGTTTACTGTCTATGCCTCGAATCGACAGTGCGAAAGCCGAGGAAATCCCAGAATCAACAAGAAGTATTTTGAACAGTCATCTACCTGCACTCGAAGGCATCGGGCGGATGAGAAATTTCCAATTGAAACTCGACATAGATGAGGAAGTCAAACCGGTAGCGATACCACCGCGGCGAGTGCCATTCCACCTACGAGGGGCCGCGGAAGAAAAAATTCAAGACATGCTGAAAAACGACATCATCGAAAAGGTAGAGGGACCCACACCATGGGTTTCACCATTGGTCACCGCGCCCAAACCTAACGGTGACATCACAATTTGTGCAGATTTGCGAATGGCAAACAAAGCCGTAAAGCGCTCCCGCTACCCGATTCCTACAGTAGAGCAAATCCTCAGCGAGGTCAGTGGAGCCAAGGTGTTCTCAAAAATTGATTTGAATTCCTACTATCACCAGATAGAACTGTCACCGGAGTCCAGAGGAATCACCACTTTTTCGTGCGATTCAGGTATCTATAGATACAAAGTCTTGGTAATGGGCATAACTTCGGCAGCAGAAGAGGGACAGAGCTTACTCCAACAAATACTGCAAAAATGTCCGAACTGTCGCAACGGAGCAGATGACATCCTGATTTGGGGGAAAACACACAGGAACACGACAGAGCTCTTGAATCCTTTCTCCGTACCTTACGGGAAAATAATCTGTCCATCTCTCAGGATAAGAGCATCTTTCACGTGGAAGACGTCATATTTCATGGCTTTTCAGTTTCTAGCAACGGCGTCAAGCCGACAATGTCCAAAATCGAAGCAATCCAAGGGTTCGAACGACCGAAAACACCGCAAGACGTCAGGAGCTTCATGGGGCTCATAAACTACCTGACCAGATTCATTCCGCGACTGGCAACTAAGAGCGAGCCACTGAGACTACTAACCAGACAGAACACCGCGTGTAGATGGACAGAGAAGGAAGAAAAATGTTTTCACGAACTGAAAGAGGCGGTAAAGAAAGAGGCACACCTTATTCATCTTGACCCGAAACGTCGGACATCACTCATTGTGGATGCGAGCCCAGTTGGCTTAGGGGCGGTACTCTGCCAGAACCATTATGGCGATCTAAGGTCAGTGAGCTACGCGTCCAGGACGTTAACCGACGTTGAACGAAGATATTGCCAACTTGAAAAAGAAGCTCTGGCGATTGTGTGGGCTTGTGAGCGATTTCATTTGTACCTATACGGAGTAGAATTCGAAATTCGAACCGATCACCAAGCGCTCACATCTATCTTCAAACCAACAGGTAATCCTTCAGCACGCATATTGCGGTGGATATTACGTATGCAGCAGTATGACTTCACCATTCGTCACATCAACGGGCGTGACAACCCTGCCGACGTGTTATCAAGACAGCCTGTACAATATCATGACAAAATCTCAGCAGAAGAAGAAATAGCTGAGGGGTTCGTCCACTACGTCGTCGCACACAGCGTACCGGTGGCGCTGACTCTGTCTGAACTGGTCGAAGAGTCACAGAAGGATAGCAAATTACAGGCAGTGGAGAGAGCCATACAACACGGTAATTGGGAAGACGAACGAATTCAAGCATTCAAACGAATTCGCGATGAGCTCACAGCTAAAAGGGGACTGATCATTCGCGGATCCAAGATCGTCATCCCATCATCGCTTCGCAGGCGCACACTTCAACTTGCCCACGAAGCTCATATGGGAATAGTGAAAACCAAGGCACTATTGCGGACAAAAGTATGGTGGCCTAAGCTGGACCAAGATGTGGAAAAATTGGTAAGTGCGTGCATACCGTGTGCAAGCTTGGATCAGCGAAAACGTACGAACCCATTGATTACGTCGATGATGAGCGGGGCGAGGTTATCCACGTAGATATTTGCGGGCCATTTCCCAGTGGAGACTATGTAGTTGGCATCGTAGATGCGGGTTCCAGGTGGCCTGAGGCATCAGTCGTGAGAGCCACCGACACTCACACCGTTACGGCGGTGATTGAAAACTGCATCTACACTCACGAAGTGCCCGAGGTGATTGTATCAGACAACGGACCGCAGTTCCGAGGCAAGGAGTTCGCGCTATTTTGCAAAGAATGGGGTATACGGCACAGAAAGGTTTCACCGTATCATCCACAGAGTAATGGCGAAGTGGAAAAGTTTTTCTCTTCGTTACTCAAAAACGTTCGTGCATCCAACACAGAGACGAGAAACTGGAAACGATTGTTGGGAATGTTTCTTTTGCAGTACCGAAATACGCCACATTTCACCACGGGAGAAACACCCGCACAACTACTGATGGGCAGAAGTTTGAAAATGAAATGGCCTCAACTCCAATCGAACACGGAAGGGTGGAGGTGGAGAAAAGCGCGTAAGACAAGTAGGTAGGAAAAAGAAAAACTGAAGGCGCGCACAGACAGGAAGAATAGAGCCAGGTCGAACGATATCGCGAAAAACGACAGAGTCCTGCTTCGCCAGACAAGAACGAACAAACTCTCGCCCCGATATGACCCACAGCCATGGACGGTCACTGAAAGAAAGGGAAGTACCGTCATAATTCAAAGAGGAAATCAGCAGAAACTGCCTGAAACATCACAACTGAAAAAAGTTCCAGACAGCCGGTGGGAGGAAGGCGGCACGTTTACAAGCGACGGGCTCGGTCCAATTCTCGGTACACAAGAAGATCGAACCGGAACGACGGACGAGGCAACATACAGACACATGGAAAGTTCAAGAGGCGTCAACGGGTTCGAGCAGCAAAAACAAGCAAGGCGGAACAGATCAGATCGCGACGGATGCAACATAACGGATATTGGTAATGAGGCGGTGACATTATCGGACTCGTCATAAGCGATTGGTTTCCCCAACAGACGACGGAGAACCATAAGAAGGCCACAGAGATTCTGCGATGGCGCTACTGAGGCAGATATTTAAGACGCTTTGCTATCATCCTGAATTCCACCGACAGAAGCAAAATGAAGAGAGAGGAGATATACTGTTTCTACACTTGTGGCGCAAGTGTCGTTTATGACTGTGGGGCTGGTTGATGTTGTTTATATGTATTAATGATAAGTTTCCAAATACGTTATATGGTAGGATTTAATTATATTGAGTGTTTATATTTGCTAATCAACCTTGCTAATGTACATTACTAACCACTATCATTTGGGTTATGTTTCAGGCATTGAATGTTGGTGTCTTATTGATATGAAATAGAGTCGCACGTTTCACGGTTGTTTTCATTGTAGTGGCGATGACGGAAAAGGAATATTAAAGTATGTTATTGACTTTACATTAAACATCAAACTTAATTGTTATCAGTACATTTAATTGTATTTCACATGAAGAAATTAGCATTAGTCGTGAAACACAGATATTTACTACTTACTATACAATTATGTGCTATGGTATGTACTACAATTACAATGCATATATGTACCGTATGTACTTACTTTATGAGGAACTCTATCAGCCAATATATCAATGTAAGCGTATATACCACCAGCGCATGTACTTAAATTCTAGCAGCAAAGCAAGATATCACGACTCAACACAATCAAAACGCAACATAGCCCACTAAAACACCTTCAATAACAAACATGCACGAACGTTATGCACAAACAACTGCCCTATGGCGCGCGATGCACCATGGCGCGCACTGCCTAACCCGCTGCATCCCCCTGCTCGCTCATAGCACGTGCATACAACAACAACAACAACAACATGTATTTGTTTTAGCGCACCGAAGGGCTCGGGCGCGACACGATTATAACAGTTGGGAACACGAAATACAAATAACAGGACAGATGCAAAAGAAGTAAACTACAAATATGCAATAAATGACAATAAATATAGAGACAAAATATGGGCAAAACATACAAAGCAGACGGACATGACGGACAAGACAACACGCCTGAAACTTAATGACAACACAACACAGCAAACACAACTCCGGATAATATAGTCATAGCGTAGATAAAGTAAGCATGCAAATGAGAGAAGGAATACGAGTAAGAACAGGCTAAAGTAACATGTTATAGTGATGCAAAAGGTGTGAGAGTGTGGGAGACTGGGTCAAACGAGAGGTCAAAAAAGTGTTTGGAGAGCTTAGAGCGGAAAGAATTGTAGGAAAGAGAAGAAGTAATGTGAACCGGGATGGAATTGTAAAGGCGAGGGGCGGAAAAAAAGAATTATTTGGAGGACCAAGGAGATTCATTTACAGCACGAGGGCATACAAGGGGAAGAGGAATTCGGGAAGGAGTGAGGCAAGGAGTGAGGAGAAGGCGGAGATAGGATGGCTGATGAGGATCGTGGATAAGCATATATATCAGACAGCACAGGCGAAAGTGAATACGTGGAATAATAGGGAGCCAGCGAAATTGAAAAAGAAATTGAGAAGTGTGACGACAAGGAACAGGATGAAGGACAAAACGACAAGATTGATTAATAACACGCTGTAGGATTTTAAGAGAACGACGAGGAGCATGGATGTACAAAGAATTACAATAGTCAAGTCTAGAG
This sequence comes from Sacculina carcini, assembly GCA_916048095.2. NCBI lineage: Eukaryota > Metazoa > Arthropoda > Thecostraca > Sacculinidae > Sacculina > Sacculina carcini. The sequence goes on along the minus strand of OU696575.1, from coordinate 9,332,675 downwards.
AATACATGAGAGTGAATAAGTTTGATTGCGGAAGGTCTGTCGAGATATGAGCGTATAGGATAGAGGGATCTCAAAATAAGACAAGTGCGGGCGACAGAGAAGATGTTGTCGGAGGAAGAGAGAGATGAGTCAAAAATAACTCCGAGATTGCGAACTGTCGATGATAGGATAAGAGGTAAGCGAGGAGGAAGAATACGAGGAGGATGAAGAGCCAGAAACTCAGACTTGGACGAGTTGAGGAGAAGGTGACGGGACGACGCCCAAGAAGAGATGGTGGATAGGATGTCAGAGAGAAAAGACGGAGAAGGAAAAGGAAGACATACATACAGTCACACTACCTCGCACACACAAATAGACACCATACACAAATATATATACCGTACAATATTAAACATAGTACAGGTGGCTAGCAACGACAAGCGCTATTCGCACGTGATACCTGAACACTTGCCATAAGACGGAATTAACCAAGTGAACATCTCTGAAAGTGTGATGTTTCTGTATATATGTGTGTGTGTGTGTGTGCACGATTTGCTCGCGAGTGCTCTCCGGGAAGAGTGACTCTATACGCTGACACTGATATATTGGCTGATAGAGTGCGCGCCATAGGGCAGTTGTTTGCGCTGAACGTTCGTGCGTGTTTTTGTGAAGGTGGTTTAGTGGGCCATTTTGAGTTGTGATTGTGTTCAGTTGTGATATCTTGCTTTGTTGCTAAAATTTAAGTACATGCGCTGGTGGTATATACGCTTACATTGATATATTGGCTGATAGAGTTCCTCATAAAGTAAGTACATACGGTACATATCTGCATTGTAATTGTAGTACATACCATAGCACATAATTGTATAGTAAGTAGTACATATATGTGTTTACGACAAGAGCTAAATTTTTCATGTGAAATACAATAAAATGTAATGATAACAATTAAGTTTGATATTTAATGTAAAATCCATAACATACATTGTGGTTCTAGCTGGTACAATTTTGATTTCAGTTGGGACAACTTTGATTTCAGTTGGGACAATTTTGATTTTAGTTGGGACAATTTTGATTTCAGTTGGGACAACTTTGATTTCAGTTGGGACAACTTTGATTTCAGTTGGGACAATTTTTATTTCAGTTGGGACAATTTTGATTTCAATTGGGATAATTTTGATTTTAGTTGGGACAATTTTGATTTCAGTTGGGACAACTTTAATTTCAGTCGGGACAACTTTGATTTCAGTTGGGACAACTGTGATTTCAGTTGGGACAATTTTGATTTCAGTTGGGACAATTTTGATTTTAGTTGGGACAATTTTGATTTCAGTTGGGACAACTTTCATTTCAGTTGGGACAATTTAGATTTCAGTTTGGACAACTGTGATTTCAGTTGGGACAAATGAAATTGTAAAAGTTATAGATGGTTGGACACTTCTGTACGAATTCTGCTTGGTATGATGTGATTGTATCATTGGGGCTCTATTCAATGGCTGAATGTCACTCAAGCACAGAACTGATCAATTAAATAGTCTAGAAAAACCTATGTGTTTGGTATGTGCTCACATATATTTTAGGTTCTGTTATAGCCTGATAAGCGCTAATAAAATATTCACAGAAGCAGAACCACGACATTACAATCACAGTTAGTTCAATTATGGTAAATTGTTTAAAAAAAACATGAGTTGCACACCCTCAAATTTATGGTATCCACCACTTATTGGCCTTCGGAGGGTGCATCACTTGGGCAAATCAAATATCATAAACATTAGGTGGACGACAAGAACTAATACATTGTGGATGATATTTCACAAACTGACTATATTGGTATAAGACTATTGAAACATTTCTATAGACAGAACTTACATTATCGACTTGAGTAGTAAGCGAGACACTGGGAACTATCTAACCTAGTGGTTCCTTGTCCTTGGCTGGCGACCCAAAGTGTCATTATCTTGGGTCGCTAAAAGTCCGTAGAACATAATTATTTTGCAACTAAAATGTTTTCTAATTTGATGCCGTAAAATTTGAAATACATAATACCTAATCATTAGGGTGAAATTTTGGTGCGCTAAAAATTAAGAAAAGTTGCGCTAAAAAATGCTAAAATTGCGCTAAAAATCCTAAAAGTTGCGCTAAAAAGTTGCATTTAAAATTTCACTCAGCCCGTAAAAAGGTAGTGAAAATCACTTAATTATGAAAAACACTTTTTGTGAGGAAAATTGTACGTTTTTGTAATTGTAATTTAAAATTGTAATTGAAAATTGTAATTGAAAATTGTAATTGAAAATTTGTAAGTTTTACAGTCTATAACTATTACCACAATACACTCGCGGTTGTGCTAAAATTGCATGTTTCACGAGCTTCAACTGACACCTCACTGGCGATTTGGAAGCGCTAAAATCGCAAATAGTTGTGCTAATAAGTTGAACTCAATGGTTTGCTAAATATCGTCAATTTTAAATAATAGGGTATTAAAATTTAAGCACTGAAACCACCCCTTAACATTACACCTGGGGAGTTTCACGTTTTTTTTACTTAATGCATTTCGAGCATTGGCGGTTGCGTTAAGATTGTGTTTTACATGCTTATCTAGTCTGTCGAGTCTGTCGCACAGTCTGCTGCCTGGTAGTGGCATTTAAATAAAGAATATAATTTGAAATTATCACTTGATGCTAATTTTGTTTAATGTTTCAAGTTCTAAATGGAGTTTGCAAATAAAACATTATCTGATTATGCGGTAATTATATTCAAGTACTTTTTTTCTGACTAGTTGCTCTAAGGTGGCTCGAAAAATATAAAAATTAATGTTTAATTCTATTGCACAAATGCAAGTGTCTATTCCCGAGATTTATGTCAATATTATATTGTATATGTCTTCATTGTGTCTATACATATGTGTCCGTAAGTACATACATAAGTTAATGTTGACAATACCTGAACATATGCTGCATTGTACACCTTTACAACTGAACATTTTTCTTGATAGTGTGAAATAATTGTTCTAAAAGTTCTAAAAATTGTCATAAATCTATATAGTGGACCTTATAAATTAAGAAGTTGCAAAAGTTGCGCTAAAAAAAGTTGCAAAAAGTAACATTTATAACTTATTTAATACTTACATCAGATCAATAAAATATTGATTTGTAGGCTCCTTATGACAAACAGATTCTATGATAAAAAAGTTGCATTTGCAACAAAAGGTCACCCTACTAATAATTTAATTCTAAAGAGATCATGATTATAATATAATAATAATTTCATCGACGCAGACCGTGATTATATTAAGGTATGATTAAAAGATGAATCATTACATACACAGACAAATGGCATAACTATGTATGCTTGGGTGGCGATGCTTGATTTGTGCAAAACAGCTTAAGTCTCCGCTAAAAAGGTTACGGACTATTGACCCAACCGAAAATATTCGTTCCTCTTTTCCCAAGTATGAACAAATTAAACCTCTCTTCCAAACTATAGAAACAGTTTCATCTTACCTGCACGGTGGAGGACAGAAGCAGGGCTCGTCGTTGGTGAGAAAGCTGATACGAGTCTGCGCAACACACTCGTCTAGCCAACACAAACACCAGGATGCCACAGTCAATCAGTATGTCAGAGAGAAAGAGAGAATGTATGTGTATTTGTGTTTGTGTGTGTGTGTGTGTGTGTGTGTGTGTGTGTGTAACACAGTGGCGGACAATATTTACAGAATGCGGGATAGATGAGACTTTTCTAAGGAGGTCACGGGTCGGAAGGAAAAACAAAATATCGTAACTACAATTTTGTATAATGCATGGATCACATGAATAAATTGTACAAGTATGTACTTGTCCATGAGTAAATCTTACGAGACTTGCATTGAGTAGTTTAAACCCAAAGCGAGAAATTATCGGTATCAACAGCGAATAAACTACATATAATGTATATAATGATGTACCGATGCACAGATATAATATATAGATGATGATGTCCATATATAATATAAATAAATAGATGCCCATATATAGATAGCCCATAAATAGATGCACACATATAATAACCAGCGGTTTCTGCGATAAATTTTTTTAAACTTGCGAAAAAAATACAACGATAATTTTTTCCCAGCCTCCGATAAACGAGAATTTTCTTTTCAAGACCCAGCTATCGGTAAGCTATAAACGATAAAACAATAGCGATAAAAATGTTAACTTGCGATAACAAAAGCGATAAATGATAAGTACCCATATTTA